>JAVIAB010000092.1:14090026-14352905 GCA_032433765.1 Megaustenia siamemsis | reverse complement strand
TTATCAGAATACATCTCTCCTGATCCGGTGTATCTCATTTCGCAAAGTCCCAGTAAATGTAAACCCATTCTTTTCATTTCTTGTATGATGTTTTCTAGTTTACCCTTCTGCATGAGTCACTTCACATTCCAAGTACCTATCTTTAGAGTTTGTTTTATCTTTATTTCGCTTACAGTAGCTTGAGGACGATCGGGTATCACCTGTAGCACATGATGTCCCCTACCGACAAAGTTTTCCATTGGAATCCCCCTTAACGTTGTTGTCGTTATTTCGAATGTTGTGGCGTTCATGATTGTACAAAGAAATTACGACGGTGGTTTTCTGTTGCCTTCCGTCGGTTTGTTTACGGTTTGCTCCGCTAGCCTTTGACTAAAAGTCTCACCCACAAGGCAGTGGGGTTGTTTTACTTCGGGGTACCCTCCCTTAGCCTTTATTCTCCCTAGCTTATCTACAAGGCAGCAGGGCAGCCACAGGTTGTACTATTTACTGCATACAGTAGCAGGTAAAATTACCCGACCTGACAAAAATGGACCTACAAGAACACTTAGATAGACTCAACAAACTCAGAGAAGTGGAAGACCCTTGCGCAATATGAAAGCAGGCAAAGCTCCTGGACCAGATAATATAACTAAAGAGAGTTTGAAGCAATGGGTGATTTGGAATAGAAATAATAACACAAATATTGAATGATATCTACAACAGTGGATATATACCAAGATGACATCAGCGGGCTACACAGACAACTTCGAAGTTAGATCAGGTGTAAGACAAGGGTGCATACTATCCCCCCTACTGTTATTACATACATGGACCATATATGCAAGCTAGCCAGCCCATCAGAGACAGAGGAGATCAACTAGCTTTATTTGCAGACGATCAGGCACTAATACATGAAACAATAGAAGACCTACAAGAACACTTAAACAAACTCAACATCTCAGGCACAAAATACATGAAAAAAAAACAGAACAGAACAAAACAGAAGTCATGAATGTCGCCAAAAATAAACAGAACATCAACATAACTATAGAAGGCAGACAACTAAAACACGTAGAGGAATTCAAATACCTAGGAAGTCTAATGACATCGATAATTCTCAAACAGCAGAGATAGAATCAAGATGCAACAAAGCTTGTCAAATCATCGGACAGTTATCACCACTATTGTCCACAAAGGAAATAACTCTGGAAGCAAAGCGAGCACTATACAATACAATCTTCATCCCAACGTTGTGCTACCAATGCCAGACCTGGACTCTAGATGCAAGAACAATTAGAAAATAACCTCTACTGAGATTAAATGTGTTAGACGAATGACAGGAAACAGCCTGAGAGATAAGATCAGAAATGAAGAACTGAGAAAAAACTAGGAATAGCTCCCGCCATAGAATATATAAGGAAAAACAGATAAAATGGTTTGGCCACCTGACAAGGCAGAAAGAACAAAACACAACACAACGAGCCTTCAACAAACGTGAGAACACCAGACTCAAGGGTCGACCACGAAAAAGATGGGTCGATGGAATATTAGAAACACTAGGAAACATAACAGCAACAGAGGCGAACAATAGAGCAAAAGACCGCAAAATTATATCTCTCATCGACGCTGAAAGGTAGATGAGGAAGGAAAGATGAAGAAGAAGAAGATACAGATGTATACTGGAACCTGGCACTTGTGAACATCCGAGGTTGCTGCAACATAATTGACACTTTTTTATGCTAACAGAAGAGAGATCACTAAACCGTTGTATCTCCTCAACATATATAATATTTATTATTTATAAATAGTATGCATACGTTTTTTATTTTAAAAAATAACATCCATTGTAATGTAGGTACACAAGAATTTCAGAGACAATAATTTGTTCGTTTACCATGACAGAATCTCGGTAGATTTTCTTTTAAAAAAAAAACACTATAAATGCTAGCTCTAAAATAGAACAACCAAAGCAGTGAGTTATATTTTATGAATGCACATACATGGAACGGGAATTTTACCAGACTTCCTATTTTTGTTCAAAAAGTTACTCTTTACAGGTAGCCTCATCCTACAGGTAACCTGAAACCGTGCTAGCCTGGTTTCACAAAACTAATGCGTTTTTCATCGTTTTCTACATTTTTTCCACTTTTCAAGAAAACAGGAAATGATGAGAGCGAGAGGAATGTTACTGTTTTCTATGTTAGTTTAAAGTTAGAACTAGCTTCAAGGCAAAATACATGAAAATATGAATATACAAGGAGAAAGGAGACACAGGAAACGTGGATTGGCGGAATAAATGTCATACTTTCTTCTTCTAAATTTACTGAAAGAATATTCCTGTTCGGCCATTCCTGTTCGGCGTCTGCCTTTAAATGGACGTAAAGTTGCGTGGATTCTCTGTGTCGTTACTTAGCGACACACAACGGGCACTCTACAATGCAATCTTCATCCCAGCGTTGTGCTACCAATGCCAGACTTGGAACCTAGCCTCAAGAACAATAAGAAAAATGACCACGACTGAGATGAAATGTGTATACGATTATCGGGAAACAGCCAGAGAGATGAGATCAGAAATGAAGAACTGAGAAAAAAAACTGGGAATAATTCCAGCCAGAGAATACATAAAGAAACAACAGATAAAATGTTTGAGTCACGTCAAGACAGAATTACCAAAACACAACATAATGAGCTTTTAATAAACGTTGCGAGAACACGAGACTCGAGAACTGACCACGAAAAAGATGGATTGATTGTATATTAGAAACATTATGTAACATAACAGCAGTAAGACCAACAGTAGAGCAAAAGATGGATTGATTGTATATTAGAAACATTATGTAACATAACAGCAGTAGAGACCAAACAGTAGAGCAAAAGATGGATGATTGTATATTAGAAACATTATGTAACATAACAGCAGTAGAGACCAACAGAGAGCAAAAGATGGATTGATTGTATATTAGAAACATTATGTAACATAACAGCATTAGAGACCAACAGTAGAGCAAAAGATGGATTGATTGTATATGAAACATTATGTAACATAACAGCAGTAGAGACCAACAGTAGAGCAAAAGATGGATTGATTGTATATTAGAAACATTATGTAACATAACAGCATTAGAGACCAACAGTAGAGCAAAAGAAAGTAAATTATGATCTCCATCGACGTTGAAAGGCAAATAATAAAGGAAAGAAAAAGAAGTTAGTTTGCGATAAATAGCGACATATACGCCTTTTGCCGCAGTACATCCGTTTCGTCATGAAATTTGTAGGTACTGGGTTAGCCTTTCTACTTCAATGTCTTCTCGGTCTTCTAGACTTGTATGTAGTCTGTTGTCAATGCATCACTGCGTGGTGGATTAGAGACAGAATCAGATATATTGTTTGCCGTCGGTCAGCTATGAGTCATAGCCCATCTCATCTATTGCTAGTGGGCGTCTTGACCTAAATAACTTAAGATAATAACGATGATTACAATGCAAGTTACAAAAATAGTAATGTTCAGAAAGCTAAAATATTCTTTGCAACACCTCACAGTGCAATCAATAAAACACATACTATGGACCTCATTAGGTTAATAGCAAAAATAAAAATGTTCAACTCCAACGTTAAGCCAGTCCTGTTATATGGCTGTGAAACATGGCGAACAACAAAAATTACAATCACGAAGGTACAGACCTTCATCAATGGATATCTGCGAAGAATAAACAGCTGGAAATAGCAGGACAAAGCGTAGAATTATGGAAATGTACCACTCAAATACCAGGAGACAGATACAACAAAACGGCTCTGATAGGACACAAAGTGCGGAAGCCAACTGAGAGTATTAAAACGACAAGTCCTTTTCGGAATCCCCAGGGGAATAGAGACAAGTGGAAGTAGAGATGAAGAGAGTGGGGAAGACGTGGAAAGATCTTAAAAGAATGGAAAAAAAAACAGAACGGATTGGAAAGTGGTGCTGAAGACCTATGCTCAAAGGGAGCTGAAAGGAAGAAGAAGAATTAACTTAGTGCAGTACAGGGATAGACGATTAAATGTCATTTCTCACATCGGCGAAAGTAAGAAAAGATAACTCGTGTAAAGATCTTGTTCAACGATAACCATAAAGTTCGTGCAACTAATCTCTTTTGGTGGTTAGTTGAGTTGCCAGGAGTTGGGTAGGCAGTCAGAAGTGTTAAACTCAAATTCACAAAGCCAGTGTGCTTCTCTCGGTGAAGATACCTAGCGTCTTGAAACACGCGTTAAGCTCACGCCAAACAAGGTGGTGACCGTATTAGCGTCTGCGCGTCTTGAGTACACTCTACAACTGCCTGACTAGTCTGATAGGCTGTTCCAACATTCCACCGACACCCGCCTCAGAAAATATTTTGGATGGAAGTCTGCAAAACTGCCTGGTGGTTTTTCTTTTCTTTACAAGATATATATCTGAACCTACCTTTTCTTCGCACGTGTGAGCCAGCGGTTCCAAGTGAGTGTGTCGTTGCGAAAAAGTGCTGGTGTGCTCTCTGCCAGCATTAATTCTCGGGTCGGGTACGCGTGTTTTCGTGTCTCAGGTCTCTTCGGTGTGGCAGGGTGTAGATCTACTTCTCCAGTCTACATCGACTTCGTCGTCCATCTGCAGCTACTGCTGAGACTACATCAACTTCATTCCTTTACTTCAGTCCAGCAGCAACAACCACAACAACTGCAGCCATGGATGCCATCAAGAAGAAGATGTTGGCCATGAAGATGGAGAAGGAAAATGCCGTGGATAAGGCAGAACAGTGGAGCAGAAGCTCGAGATGTTGAGCTAGCGAAAGGAAAGGTACGGTATATTTGTGCGTATGTGTTGCTAGATGTTTTGGCAACCTTAACCATGTAGTGATACCTCGTGTCGTGGTCTTATCTTTGGGACTTTCCCTGCCAACTTTCTAGGGGGGACTATTTTTCGCTGATCTTTTTGTACCATTGTATCAAACTAGTCGTAAACTTGCCACGTCTGCTGCCATCTTTCTCGTGTGCCTTACTTTTTCTTGTCACAGAGAGTTTCAATTCTTATTCTCAAAACATAACCTACTTAAAGTTATACGCGAGCACATCAAGTATGTACGAGTCAAATAAACATCTTTTAGTCTGAATTGTTGGTCCAAGTAGTTTACAGATTTCTCAAATTCTGTTTTAAAATCAAGGACAACCAAGTTTTTTTTCTTCTCTATTTAATCTTAGCCATATTTTACATTTTCTGCTCTCTTTTTAAATATTATTCTATGATATTGTAGAGCAGGTATTATGAGGGGAATGGGCGGGAAGGGGGAGTATGTAAAATTTAATTTGCGCATTGCTGTATTGTTTTTTTTTGTTTTTTTTTTTTGTAGAAAGTAAAGACATTAGCAAACACTGTACTTGATGGTCAAGATATAACATATTTGCGTTTCTCTTCTACTTTATCAATACTGAGCGGTGCTTTCACCATTGTTTTCTCATGTTGCTTATTTATTTATTTTTATCTTTAGACTGCCGTCTTCTTCTAAATTGTCTACCTCCGTATTTGAACCTAAGCCACAATTTGTCAACCTGGCCAACTATTTTTGTTCTAAAATTACTAGTTGTTGTGTCAATTACAACCGTTATTTCTTACATCTGATATTATAAAGAACATAACAGTCCCTAAAACAAAGCACCCAGCCAAAGTTAAACATCTACTCAATGAAGCTACAGGAGAGGACGGAACCGACCGGCTACATCGAATAGTCTAGTGTGGACCAATACAGACAGACCACAGAACTGGTAGAATGCATTTATTGTTCCTACCAGAAATAAAAGGGGGAAACAAAAGGGAGTGTGCACAAAATGGGGGGGGGGGCTGTCGCTTTTAAATCATGGTTGGTAAATCGTTGTGAAATCCTAAAGAAAGGTCTAAGATAAATAATGAACACTAACTTGTAAAGAGTCCGTGCAATTCAAGATTTAGAACAAAACAGGAGTTACACAGTCATTATGTGCATTAAGATAAGTCACTGTATATTTTAGTATTACCAAAAGTTGTATTTAATATTTGTAGATCAGGAAAAGACATGCGACAAAGTAGACAGAGAAAACACTATGACAGACATTAAGACACTACGGAGTAAATGATTATCGCATTAGTATATGTGAATGCCTTTGTCTTTACCAAAACAGGCAATGTAAAAAAAATCAATGCTAGCTACTCGGATGATTTTTTAACCACCAAATCAGCCCTGCCGTTTATCATACATAGACCAGATATCTAAAACAGTTATCACAAGTTAAGATAACCACTTCACTAGCTCCTCTTTGGAGGGGACCAAACAGTGACAGCAACAATGGGGAAACAATTAAAACAACATTTAAATATTGAAATATTTTGTTATTCAAGAATCATAATATTAAAACTAGCATAGACAAAACACAGGCGTTAAACTCCACAACCATAATTTCATTGTGATTACTAGCACTAGAACTACTTATTATATAACCTTGTCAGAATACATTTTAAAAGTTGATTGCAGCAAGAAAATATCTTCAATCAATACAAGTTTAAGCAAAGAACACAGTAAATACCTAAAAAGTGTCGCAACATCCTATGAGAAATAAAGCACAAACATAAATTAAGAACAGATGTTGCTCAGTAAATCAAGTAACTGGGCATTTGATCCCAATTTTACAGAACAAATACGTAGCATGCAAGTCAAAGGGAGCATTACAGAACAAGTACGTAGCATGCAAGACAAATAGAGCATTACAGAACAAATACGTAGCATGCAATACAAATGGAGCATTACATAACAAATACGTAGCATGCAAGACAAATTAAGCATTACAGAACAAATACGTAGCATGCAAGACAAATAGAGCATTACTGAACAAGTACGTAGCATGCAAGACAAATTAAGCATTACAGAACAAATACGTAGCATGCAAGACAAATAGAGCATTACTGAACAAGTACGTAGCATGCAAGACAAATAGAGCATTACAGAACAAATACGTAGCATGCAAGACAAATAGAGCATTACAGAACAAATACGTAGCATGCAGACAAATAGAGCATTACAGAACAAATACGTAGCATGCAAGACAAATGGAGCATTACATAACAAATACGTAGCATGCAAGACAAATGGAGCATTACATAACAAATACGTAGCATGCAAGACAAAGGAACATTACATAACAAATACGTAGCATGCAAGACAAATGGAGCATTACATAACAAATACGTAGCATGCAAGACAAAGGAAGCATTACAGAACACGATACCCCTTCCATCTAGATGCTTGGACATGAACGGCCAAATAATTAGAAACAAAAATGTCCTACAAAGATGAGATGTCTAAAAAATGTTGTAAAAGAAGAAAAACTGTGATAGGAAGCTATAAGGGGAACAGTTAGAGTAGCGTCAGTGCGTTGTAATATGTTAGAATTAAATAGTGTTGTCATGTTAATATGATCACCATCACACAGCGTCCCTCGGAGAACACTAGCGTTCAGAAATAATGAGAAGAGAGTAGAAGGGAGACCCCGAAGATTACTGAAGTAGCCGACAACACGATGAACAACATGCAGGCGACAACACGATGAACAACATGTAGGCGACAACACGATGAACAACATGTAGGCGACAACACGATGAACAACATGTAGGCGACAACACGATGAACAACATGTAGGCGACAACACGATGAACAACATGCAGGCGACACAGAACACGGGTCCGAATGTTTGTTTCCCTCGTGGCTGAAAGGCAACAAAGGTAGCACACAGTGACGTCATCAGATATTATCCAAATATTCAAATCAAGTGACATTATTCAGTGAACTATTCATGTATGTACGATACTCTCTAGATGTATTCATCGATGCCAATGTTTCACACATGACCTTTCTTTCGTCACTTCTACTTGTACCTTTCTTTCGTCACTTCTACTTGTACCTTTCTTTCGTCACTTCTACTTGTACCTTTCTTTCGTCACTTCTACTTGTACCTCTCTCTCGTCACTTCTACTTGTACCTCTCTCTCGTCACTTCTACTTGTACCTTTCTTTCGTCACTTCTACTTGTACCTCTCTCTCGTCACTTCTACTTGTACCTCTCTCTCGTCACTTCTACTTGTACCTTTCTTTCGTCACTTCTACTTGTACCTCTCTCTCGTCACTTCTACTTGTACCTCTCTCTCGTCACTTCTACTTGTACCTCTCTCTCGTCACTTCTACTTGTACCTTTCTTTCGTCACTTCTACTTGTACCTCTCTCTCGTCACTTCTACTTGTACCTTTCTTTCGTCACTTCTACTTGTACCTCTCTCTCGTCACTTCTACTTGTACCTTTCTTTCGTCACTTCTACTTGTACCTCTCTCTCGTCACTTCTACTTGTACCTCTCTCTCGTCACTTCTACTTGTACCTTTCTTTCGTCACTTCTACTTGTACCTCTCTCTCGTCACTTCTACTTGTACCTCTCTCTCGTCACTTCTACTTGTACCTCTCTCTCGTCACTTCTACTTGTACCTCTCTCTCGTCACTTCTACTTGTACCTCTCTCTCGTCACTTCTACTTGTACCTCTCTCTCGTCACTTCTACTTGTACCTCTCTCTCGTCACTTCTACTTGTACCTACTCGACTGTCAATGAAGATACCAAGTTCTTATTCTCGCTGTCAGTTTCAATCATTGCCGATTGATATTGTAGCGTTTCTTTGATGTTTTCAGTTCATCTTACTCTGAGCCTGCCTCTTGCTCTTCTCCGTTCTCTTATTTTAACATATGCTCTGGTGAGGAATTGCAAGACATTCTAGATGAGCAAACCATTTTATTTGTTGTTTCTTTGCTGCAAAATAATTCTTCATCTTCTTCATTGAATAGAAAACATCCATTTAATTTTTGACACAATTCCAATGCGTACTTTCTATAGCTGGTAGATGAACAGATAGATTGAAACCTTGCATTAGAAACACCAAATATACAAATACAAATTGTGTTTGCTGTGATAAGTTTAAATGTTTTCTCTGATCTCCTAATCTTGTCCGCATGACGTGCCAGGTTGCCCGACACACCAACAGTGCCAATTATATGATCCATCTGTCGCCTACTATCTGATTGCGGTTTACACACTGACAATTAATAACCCAACAATGGAGTCAACAAACGACTGACCTTCATTGTCTCATTTGATTGTTGACTCTTAAACTGGCAACTAAATATTTGTGCTCTTCCAATATGATCTTTTAAAGTGTTAATAAAAACAAAAAACAACTTTTCTCATGAAATATCTTTTCCCATGCATCATAAAAACGGAAGTTCTAAATTCTAAAATTAGGAGACTACTGACGAGAAACAATGAATTCTGATACAGGTCAGCAAGAACTGCCATAACAGAGTCAGTAATGACCAGGACATTTAACGCAACTTTTAAATAAAAAAATATGAGGGAAATATATCTCTGACTGTTCCAAAGATATTTTAAAAATCCCATTGCGTCATTTATCACACTGATGGGTTTTGTAGGGGGGACGTTGTGGCTCGGTTTCCCTGGGGCTGGAGAATAACCGCAGCATGTTCACTGCAGTCGTCATGTTAGGGCTTTATTTCTCGTATAACATATAGCTAGTTCATAACATAAACGACTATAGGGCATATAAATAGATCGCATGAGACACAAATAGGTCACAGCGATTCATAAATAACTAACGACGATATGCAAGTTGAACATACGGATTTTCATTGGGATATTTAAAAAAATGAAACATTAACAACAATGAAACAAATAAAACATTCACTAATGGCAACATAAAAGTACACTCGTAAATGTAGCGTTCACAGATTATTGATTGGGATTTTCACTACAGCTGTGGCATTAGATTCTATGACTGATGTATTGAGCAGATTGACGAATCAGCAGCTAGGGATTAATTGTCCCTACTCATGGAGAGTTTTTGTTGTGTTGTCTTAAAGGACAATAAATGTAGTGTCTGCATGGACATTTCTCGATGTTCACATTGTTTTCTTACGGCGTTGCTTGTTCAGTTTTATCAAGGAACATTGTACTCATATCAACACCATCATTGTGTGCCGTCTTCGCATCGAAGGTTGGCTACCATGGAGCGTCATTCCGCTCTGTCTCTTGCTTTAATGGTGCAGGTTGTCTGTTATAGGCTGACTTGTCTATCTTTTGATGTTACTCGTCCATGTTAGTCTTGGTCTGCCTCTTTTACCTTGTATTTTCCCTTCCAAGATTATTTCTAGTAGACGGTTGAGTCTTTTAACAAGCCCCAAAAACCCCACGTGTCTTGTTTGAATTGTCTTTAGTAGTTCTCTTTTCACTTTTACTTGTTTTAAGACTTCATCGTTTGTTTTCTTTCTTTCCATCCAATCCTACCTATTCTTCTATATATCCACATTTCAAGGGCTTCAATTTTCTGTTATATTTTCTTGTCTAATGTCCATGTTTCTGCACCACACAAGAATGTGAGAAGATATAACATTTTGCTATTCTTAGTTTTAACCTTGGTGTTATTTATTTTAATATTAGTAATTTGTCATGATAGTAAAATTGCTTTTTGCGATTTCTATTCTTTTGTTTATTTCAATTTACATTTTCTATCACTGGTTATAGTATGTCCCAGGTAGTTGTAGCTCTGAACTGTCTCCATGTCTATTTCTTCAACTTTAATATCCAATTGTAGGTTTTGAGTATTATCTTTGTTTATGATCATAGATTTTGTCTATTTTTATATTCATATCTAGTCCATATTTTTCCTTGTCATGTTTATTTCATTAAGTAATTGTTGTAGATCTTCAGGACTTTCTGCTAGTTATACATACTCATATAGTCCTTCCCAAAACTCGCACTCCTGGTGATGCCCACAAACACAAGTCTATAAATGAAAGAGTGCATTTTATTTCCAGCACTCGGAAAATTCAACGAACAGAAAACTCATAGAGACCAATGGTCAGCATAAACCAGGAGCAAACTGTGCTGTATGACACCGTGTCGCTACCAGCGCAATCAATTCGACTAGGACCAATGCCAGATTTACCTATATGCCAAATAAGCTATAACATTTGGCCATACTAATAATTATCAAAATTTGTTTTGGAACTACACTTTTTTTTCATAGCAGTAGGTGATTTCTAGTATTGCCAGTCCTTGTTGCCCTCTTTCTTTAAATATCTACACACTATCGATAATTTTACATAGACCTGCGGCTGAGAGGGAAATCCCGGAAACACCCAAAGCTTGTAATTATGCGAGCTATAAACTGCAGACGCAATTTTATCCACAATTTCCCTGCTGGCAAGGTTGAAAACGTCACACACTTTGGGTGATTTCTTTCAGTTCAGACCTCTTATTAACACTATATATGTTACATATATACATATGTGTATTTATTAACACTATATATGTTACATATATACATATGTGTATTTATTAACACTATATATGTACATATATGCATATGTGCATATGCCTACATCCGTCAACTATGCTCTGGTTCTATTTTTCTTTGCTTCGTGTGGGTCTGTTCTGTTGCTCGGTAAATAGGCGTTGTTACTTTTATTATTTCTAATGAAATACATTCTCTGTTACTCTTATAATTAATGTTGTTTTCAACAAACGACAAGGTTAGTTTCTCCCAGCGCCCACTCTTTCTGCAACTCCTTTAACTCAGCAACTCCGGGCCCTGTTATTAGCGTCAGCGTGCACACTTCCTGGGAAAACTGTCAAGTGGCCATGAGAGATGCAAATGTCCGGTCCATCTTGCTGCTGGCTACTGTAAACATTCCGATTTTTATGGCTTGAAAAATATACTTTACTACGTTAGGTAGATGTGTTCTTGAATCGTGTGTTAATAGAAGATTAGAACATGTCATCGGTGTGATAACAAGTTATAGAAAAAGAGAAGAGATGAAGTATAAATAATGGAAGGTGTCGGAAAAGATAGTATTGACCATCAGTGACGTTTTATTTAGATGATAGTGATATATATATATATATATATATATATATATATATATATATATATATATATATATATATATATATATATATATATATATATATATATATATATATATATATATATATATATATATATATAGTGCTATGAAAATTTTATACAGAGCCTAGCAGCTGGAGACATCAGATTAGATCATTAAAAGCTGCTCATGTCAAAAACATATTTTGGATCATTAGATTCTTGATTCTTGACACTCTAGGTGGGCGGGATCGGCTGGGTCATGACACCAATATATAGGAGTTGTGACGTGTCCTGTAGTTAACACGTGTTGTTTGTACTGGGGGAGAGAACAGTGGGCTATGTTGCCGCAAATGATATGCCCAAATGAAGTTGCGGACCTACATTGTACATCCCAAAAGTGATAATACAGTGTAACACAGTTACATCTCTAGTGTATATATTGCGTGTCCTTAGTTTAGTTAGTGTCCTTAGTCAGTTAGATAGATGGTTAGTTGGTTAGTCAGTCAGTCAGTCAATCATGGTTAGTTAGTATGTCAGTCAGTCATTTAGTTAGTTAATCAGTCTGTCAGTCAGTGTATCAGTCATTTAGTTAGTTAGTCAGCCAATCATAGTTAGTTAATCACTCAGTCAGTCAGTTAGTCAGTCAGTCAATCAGTTATAGTTAGTCAGTCGTAGTTAGACAGTCAGTCAGTCAATCAGTCATAGTTAGTCAGTCATAGTTAGACAGTCAGTCAGTCAATCAGTCATAGTTAGTCAGTCATAGTTAGTCAGTCATAGTTAGTCAGTCATAGTTAGACAGTCAGTCAGTCAATCAGTCATAGTTAGTCAGTCATAGTTAGTCAGTCATAGTTAGACAGTCAGTCAGTCAATCAGTCATAGTTAGTCAGTCATAGTTAGACAGTCAGTCAGTCAATCAGTCATAGTTAGTCAGTCATAGTTAGTCAGTCATAGTTAGACAGTCAGTCAGTCAATCAGTCATAGTTAGTCAGTCATAGTTAGTCAGTCATAGTTAGACAGTCAGTCAGTCAATCAGTCATAGTTAGTCAGTCATAGTTAGACAGTCAGTCAGTCAATCAGTCATAGTTAGTCAGTCATAGTTAGTCAGTCATAGTTAGACAGTCAGTCAGTCAATCAGTCATAGTTAGTCAGTCATAGCTAGTCAGTCATAGTTAGACAGTCAGTTAGGTAGCTGGTCGTGGAACCATCCTCACCGCACATGGAACAGCCTCCCATAAACGCTCAGATCTCCTCACCAGCAAATCCCCTCAGTGTGAAACGATAAACTGGTTCACAATCGCCACCATCTTTCCTCATTCTTCACGTTCCTCTCCTAGCTCCCCTGAATGTAGACAACCTCCATCTTGACCAACATGAAGATCTGAGAGTCGCCTCAGAGTTGCAGATTCACAAACAGCAACAAAATATGTATCATTTCGCCACCTCCCCCTTTTTGTTTTTCAAGCCTACGACCGAGTTAGATAAACACGATCGTCCATCAAAACCACCTTCTTCTTCCTTTCCCGGTAAAGTACATGTCTTCAACAACAGTTACCCAATCCGTTCTGTTTCTTCCCACTCTTTTAAGATCGTTCTACGTCTTCCCCATCCTCTTCATCTCTGCTTCCACCTGTCTTTCGCGAGCATATTTAAGTCTTTCTCTTTGTGATCTCCCTTGTGGTTTCCAAAAAGGCCTTGTGTGATACGCTCAGTTAGCTTTCGTAGTTCTATCCACCGCCATTGTCGTTGGGGTATCTCGCTGTCCAGTAGTATTTGACTGGTACTTTTCTTAATCACAATGTAGAATTATTGGAAAGTACCAACAAAACCTATGGGAGCCGCGATAGCTCAGTGGTTAGCGAACTGGACTACAAAGGACAATAGGTTGGGTCCTATCCTGATCGACAGCTTCCGGGTTCACCCAGCCTTAAATGGGTACTGGATTCTTTTATGGGAAAGTAAAACATCACAGGTGTAATACCGACCACTTACCCTAAAAATCATGTGCTGTAGGTTCATAAAAATTATGGTCACTAACACCATATTCCTTTTTCTACCTACCTACCTACCTACCTACCTACCTACCTACCTACCTACCTACCTACCTACCTACCTACCTATCTATCTATCTATCTATCTATCGTTCGCCTGAAGTATTGTCTATATCTGTAATGTCGTTTCCTGTATAAATGTTACTGTCCTTTGTAATTCTTGCAGTGGCCCATATAGTTTATATTCCTTATATACTCCCTATACGCCACTTGGCATGAGAGGGATCTTTACTTTTTTCTGACCATCAAAACCTTCATTATCTTGAACTGAGAGGTAATAAATCATGTTGATGTCAGTTATCTTATCGATTATCTTCTCTCGTCTCACACAGGTCGAAGAGGAATTGAACAACACGCAGAAAAAGTGTGCTATTCTGGAGAATGACTTCGACACCGTCAACGAGTCACTCTTGGAAGCCAACACAAAGCTCGAAGTTTCTGAAAAGAAGGTCACTGAGGTATGTAACTTGGTGGAAACACGAATGTCTCTTGTTGATTGTTTGTGAGCATTAATCTTCTGGTAAATGTGTTTTTTTTTTCGTGGATGGGTGGGTTAAAATGTGATTAAATGTGTATGTCCGTCTCTGTATGTGTTTGTGTATACGTTTTTTCTATGTCTGTCTTTGAGTATATACATATGTCTGTCTATGTCTGTCTTTGAGTTTATACATGTGTCTGTCTTTTGGTATATATGTATGTCTGTCTATTGAAGAACATGTGCCTTGATCGACTTCACCTTTCGTAGTAGCATTCTCTCTAGAGCAGTAAAGATCGACCCTGAAGTCAATAAAAGATCTTCAAAACAAGTGATGCTTTTGAAGACTATGACACTGTGTGTATCCAGACTTGTCGAGTAACTGAAGCTCTACAGTGTGCTTAATAGCCATCATAAGCCAGCGAACCATACACTGTATGGCACACGTACCAGATAACCGAATCAGTTCTACATCTACTGCCACCTCAGACTGCTCAGAATAAAGAACCAATATCACGTGTCAGCCTTGTAGTCCTCGTGAATGCTTTAGCAGATACGAGGCTGTTGAAAAAAAAGAGAGGCTCACTTGGAATGAGCTTTACACCTGCAGACTTGATGAACGAGATCAAACATAGTCTTGGAACGGCTATCTCTGTAAGGATAAGCGGTAGACCCAATCACATCCATATATAGTTTTACATAGGCCTGCGGGCTGAGAGACATGTCTTTCAACATGTTTTTATGAAGCTGCAACTTTGTTGTAACCTCATGGTAAACCTTTGCGCAGGATCGCTCCTATGGCGCAGGTTAATATGTGCGCCAGCGCTGACCATGTCTGTATGATCAACCCTGCTCATATACATGTGGCAGTATATACCAAATTGGGTTTTACTGTTACCCATGCACACGCATGTAAAGTGTATCTAGTTTAGCTAAACCACAGTTAATAACACCACTGCTTGTCATGAATGGCTACTCTTATACCTGTCTATGTGTCTATGGGTAAACGTACAAGTGTGTCAATGTATGTTCAGATAAATATGCACGCCTCTCCATTCTATGAGTTTATGACTATTTATCCGTAATGTGTAATGTTTCCATTTGTCTTTTCATACATGTATAATTCATTGTTGGCATGCAGTTCTATGTCCATCGTTCAGGTTATAAGGCACGTTTACTTTGTCCTTTTATTTGCATTTATGTAAGTATACACTATATATTTATTATTACCACAAAGGCTTCTTAGCATGATTAAGACCGTAGATTCTTTGCGTTTTCGAGAGTTAATCCGCCTTGTGTGACGTCAAAGAAGATGGTGCCAAAGGAAGATAAAGAAGCTGAAATCAATAAAGCATACCCTCTATGTCCACCCTAGCCACAACAGCTTGCATGTTTGAAGTGCTCAATGAACATAATTAGGGGAGTGTCTGAGTAAGTCGATGATGTTGGTGCAGGGAGCGTGGAAAGATAGGCAGCGAGTAGTTGATGTTGTCATTTACCTGTGGCGTTATGTAAGTTACGTAACACTTTCTGAGCTGCAGGATAGTCCAGCGATTTAGCAACGCATAGTTCAAGTTTGAGGGAGGGAGCAAAAAAAAATATAAAAAATTCAAAAGCTGTCCACCACATTCTAAGCACATGTTATGTTATAAATGTTGTTACTTAAATTTAGGTTACAGTATCCAATTTGTTATATTCAGTATATCAGTTCATGTTACAGCCATGATTGATAGTTAATCTGAGTTTAGAATGTTGTAATTGGTCTCTTGTAAAAAGTAATATAGATGTGTATGTCGTTCCTTTTTTAAAAACGTGTTTTAATTATCTGTAATTCATAATTAGTTGTTACATGTTACAGATGAATGGAGTTAGATTTCTAGAATGGGCAAGGCAACGTGTTCCTTGTACTAATTGGGAAGAGTGGATGAAATACAAACTCTATTCTCTAAATCCCTTATAATACAACTTCCAACTGTTGATATAGAGATTTTTAGTTAGGTTGGTTAGATGTTGGCGTATTCCGTATGTTGTCAGTATCTCCCACAGTTGTTATCTTTTTACTCGGTCGAATACTTTGTCTTGGTCTAGCTATGTACATACTTTGAGTGTGTTCCGTCGTATTTTCAGCTAGCCGTTTAGGGTGAATCATAGGCCAGTACGTCTTCTATATTTTTCGGAACCCATTTGGAAGTCGTTGACCTGTAGTTCCCTAATTGGTCTTAACCTATTTTTTCCCCATAATTTTGGAAACTAATCACTCGTTTACTGTATTTCCATATGATTTGTACACTTTTAGGATATGTTTAGTTGTGTTATATACGTTGAATTATGCTGCAGTATCAAACGTATGCTCTTCTTTGAAGACCTGATTATATCTTATTTTATTAAAGTAAGTCGTCGACAATAAATGACTAAACGGAGTCCTTAGATATTTTGTTCTACATCGGAATGTCAAGTATTTATCCCACAGCTGGAAAGATTAATGCGATTGTCCAGAAAGAGGCTTAACCAGTCAAAACGAGGCTCATTTAGAAATCCTTCTGTTTGAGCTGGTTATCAAAACACTTGAAAACAACTTAACCGGAACAATGTTTCAACCCTCATAAATATTTGTCTGTGGGAGAAAGGGAGGGTGGTGTAGACAATGTGATGGTGAAAGTGTTAAGGATAAAAAACACAAGAATATTTTTTTTGTCTAAAACAGATAAGTTTAAATGAGTACGCAGAGAAAGTGCAGAGTTGTATAGTTAACACGTGATGTCATGAGAAAAAAACATGAATGTGTACATACTGTGGGAAGGGTGATGTAGGGTGGGCTGAAAGTGAAAGAGAGAGTTAATAGAGGACCCACAGATCCACCCACAAACTATTCCGCCAGGAAGTGTGACTCCCTTGCTTTCTATGTGTAACGAAAATTGGTGTTATGCGGCCATGTGCAAACTATGAGAGACAGATCAAGTGTGTGTGTTGTGCAGGGGTAGTAGAAAAATAAAAGAGGAATGGCGAGAGAGATATAATAAAGAAAGGAAGAGAGTACTTTGACGATTTTTAAACATTCATAACAGATTAATAATGGTTACAATTCTAGAATTGAATAATGTACTGCTTGAAATGTGACGCAGGCCTATATGTGCTTGAAATGTGACGTAGACCTATATGTACTTGAAATGTGACGTAGACCTATATGTGCTTGAAATGTGACGTAGACCTATATGTGCTTGAAATGTGACGTAGACCTATATGTACTTGAAATGTGACGTAGACCTATATGTGCTTGAAATGTGACGTAGACCTATATGTACTTGAAATGTGACGCAGGCCTATATGTGCTTGAAATGTGACGTAGACCTATATGTACTTGAAATGTGACGTAGACCTATATGTGCTTGAAATGTGACGTAGACCTATTTGATTTTGACATGGCAAGTTAAAAGTGGATTTGAAATATGAGCAATTCGCTAAAAAAAATGAGCATCCCTGCAGATCCATTGCGAACTGTTAGCTTTAAATACATTTCTTGCAACTGTATACAGTTGATTTCAGTCAGTCCCTCTTGGGTGTCAACAGCCAGCAGTGAGATCCATAAATAGCCTTGTCATTGTTGAGCTGCCTCAAGATAGAAACTACTATAACTGGGGGGGGCAGGTATTTTATAAATGGGATCGGCCGACCTCCTCTCGTTCAAACCCATATTATAAAGAATTTCGGTCAAATTAAAAATGTATTCTGCTGACGTTTCATAGTTTCGTATAGTGTCTCCCGTCTCCACACCTCGTACACATGACCACTGACGTAAATTACGAAAACATAATTCAATGGCTACATTTGTTCTTGAAGTCGTAGTTTGTCGACCTACGTGCACGGGTTTCAAGACGTGTGGTTAACTATCCACGGTTTCACTCAACAAATTAGCCGACCTGGTTAGCAACTTCTCAAGTTTGTATACTTCCCCGGGCATACAAACGGCTATTTCAATAGCAGATTGTATGAATAATGTCCCAAACCCATGAACCAAACATACCTGTTGAACAAACAACCGACAAAGCGAATTGTTGGTTCGGAAAACAGTCGTCGGTACAGGTTGAGCTGCAGAAAGTAGACCCTTAATAATTCAGAAGCACTGCACTATCTCGAATTCAGAACTAGAAGGAATAAACGACTATAGATGCAGTAGCAAATGACGATAAGAAATAATGAAACCACCGAAGACACCCACAATGGTATTAGTTTTAGAGTGGCAAATCATAAACAAGATAGTAGATTATAATTTAATCACATGCTCCAGATGATTAAAATTATACACGCTATTCCTTGTGTGTAATTTCTATATTTATCCCTCTGTGCCCCTTTCATGTGTTTGCTTGATAATTGTTTTACTTGTGTACTTCGTGCGATTTATTTCAGTTTGGGATACATCTCGTGCTGGTTTAGTTGACACAGCGAACCTGTTCACAACTGTTGAGCTGTGTGCTAAAAAAAAAATGGCGGCTCACATACCCGAACTTATACATTATGATTCTAAAGAGGCGTGTCTACGTGTTGAATTCCCGCGAACTACTTTCCATCCTTCCAACCACAGTTGTGGTCTGAAACAATGGTAGTGAAGTTATGTTGTTTAATGTAACTTCGTGGATATTAGGAATATTTTAAAGGGGAAAGTTAAGTTTGAGAAAATTGTCGACAATTCGCCAAAATCTATATTGATCAGCCAGCAGCCGGTTTGTCTAAGTGAGCGGTTCAAATTAAGCAGTCAAGTTTAACGAGCATTATAGCGAGGGCTTGTAGACTGAACAGCACATGACGTCACCACTCCCTATTTGGAATGCCACGCGAGGAATCCGCTCGCGAGCTAGGAACATCGGCTGTGCTATCGGTTGGTTTCCTCCCTCAGCTTCAGGATCTATATTTATCTCTCGGTTGTTATGGTTGTGGCCTCCCTTTCACTTTGTTATCCACGTGTGAAAAAGTTTGTAAATTCGAATACCGTGCTCTCCCGTTCCGGTAGGGAGTACTCCCTATTATTAATTTACAAAAGGGAGTCCCGTTGATATTGTAAAATAGTGTTATGGGGGATTGTGAATTCATGGACTCAGCAGACACCAGCAATGTTCGCCTATCCCAAGATTCACAACTGTCAGTTGGTTCGAACCAATCTCAGGAGTTATCGCATGTATCAGCTGATGTAGCGGATACGCTAACTTCTAAAGACAGAAGTTCCGAAAAGAAGAAAAAGAAAAAATCTAAGAGTGAAAAATCTTCAAAAAACAGAAATAAAGAAAATAGTTCCAGAGACAGAAGTGAAACTCCTGACTGTGATAATGCAAACAATGGAGCCAAGATTTCCAGGAAAAGTTCTAAAAGTCTAGTAAAAGTGAACAGGGTGATAAGAAACACAAGAGGCATTCAAGTAGAAGACCGGAGCCAGAGGGCGGGAATCCGTCACAGTCAGATGGAAACAGTGTTCTGGAGTATGATAGAATTATTAACAGTACAGACCCTTTGTTCTCTGATATCGAGAATGATATTCCAGGCGATGATAAGGATACTCAGCAGAGACCGAGACGGACTTTACGGTCAAGCAGAGGTGGAGCCACGACTGGCATATTTATTCCATGTACACAGCTTAGTTCCAACACCATGATCAAGTTCGCTATTATAGGAACTGAGCTACAGAATATTTTCAAGTTTCTCAGAGGGTGGGTAGACATGTTTATCACTTATCAGGTTATGAGTGATATCGTTGTTTGATATATGGTGTGCGGTATTATGATATTTGTTATTGTTTATATATTTTTATTAATCACTTAATGTTTGCTTTATATTGCTATGCACAATTATGTATTGTAATAATGAATAAACAAATACTGGCATATGTTGCTTAGATTATATCTCATTATTAAGTTGTGTTCTGTTATTACATTTACATTATTTTATTTCACGCTGCTTTATTTATTGCCTTTCTGAATACATAACTGACAGTGTTGACAAATCTACACACCCGTCGTTCGACTGGGGACCGACGCAGAACAGAACACATCTTGTTGTTGAGATTGTGCTGGCACCATTCCATGACCTTTACCATGAACTCTCTCTCTCTCTCTCTCTCTCTCTCTCTCCTTCTCTCCCTCCGATCTTTCAACGCCTACCACATAGCTTATTTTTGTTAGACTCTCCTTCCCTGGCACTCCCCTCCCCCCGTGTTGTTTCCTGAGCCAAACTTGCACCATCCTTTTCTCATATTTATTTGAGTTCCAGAACCTGCGCCCGACTCCGTGTTGGCCATGCTCCATGTGTTTACCTGAGCTCCGTGTTACGTCTGCTGTGTATGTTCTTTCCTCGTCAATCTCTACGTCTGTGTATGAGATTGCGCTACAACACATAGTGCACTACAGCACACCGGTGCACTACAGTACATCAGTGCACAAATGACTGCATGCGACATAGACTATTTCCTGTTTAATGTCAGAACAAGGCAAGCTCCTTCACGCAACCTGGCATCGTTCACTCATTCCAGATACTTAAATGTGCTGTCGTCGGCCCTTGATAACTGAGAAGCAGACCAAGAAAAAACAGGTGGATGGCTGTAAACTAGCCTGCCCAAACAACACCTGAGAATTATTTTTAGAAACCTCGTTCAAGCACAAGAATAACAGTTTGATTGACTTAATGACATTCCAGTGTGTCGTGTTAACGGTTGAGTTAACATCAAACATCGATTAGATTGCTAGTCAATGACCAGTCTCAACCTGAGATCGTTGATATCAGAAAAGAGTTTGCTTTGGAATGTCCTGATAGCGGCAATATCCAATATCTATGGTCCCACTTGTGTGTATGAAGTGGCTGGGCATTCATTTCGACTGTGTCACAGACAAACACAGAATATCCGCTGTACTGGGGCTTTAAAGCTCGTAACGTACAGACGCTCACAGAGTTAACGTGTTCATAAACTTGTTCAAGAGGACGACTGAAAGTTGCGAAAATAACTACCTCTCACTCAAGGAGAGCGGGTGGTCGAATCGACAACTTGTCGGGCTTCAAACCAAGACGCGGGTTCAAACCCCGGTAGAGCCAAACGTTATTTTTTCAGTGATGAAATAAAACCTCAGATATGAAAACCTCGCATCGACTGCATTGGGCTAGCGGCCCTTATTCTCCGGTCGTATAAGTCCCCCAAGGATAATGTAGAGTCGGTGTAGAACATCCCCATAATGAAGTAGCGGAGAGAATGTTCAAAGTAATAGTGCTAAAATAATGTATAGGCGAAGGGGATAAATGAGCTTTCTCACTGTTAATACCTTCATAACAGGTTAGAATGGCTCGCGAATGAGATCGCCTACCACCATCTACCCATAGTGGGGGCGAGCTGATGTGAATACAACGTTCTGCAACGAACATGCGACCTGATGATGATTATGACCACCATTAACTATGACATCTTTATTACTTCTTGCTCTTCTTCCCCCTTGCCACTCCTCTCCCCCCCCCCTTTTCTCTCTCTCTCTTTTCCTTTTCTTCGTACCCTATGAGGCACCATAAATTTTACAGACCTTCGGCACATGATTTTTGGGGTAATGTGGTCGGTATTACGCCCATGCCGCTCTACTTTCCTAGAAAAAATAAAATTTATGGTCACTAACACCATATTCCCTATACGCCACTTGGCGTGACGGGGGCTCTTTACTTTTTTTTTTTTTACTATGAGGCACCTCTCATTTTTCCAATTTTTCACCGTTTGGTTCTTTTTGGCGTAATGAAATCCTACCTACCCTGTTGTCTATTCATCTTTTGACCAGACTACGTGAATCTTGTAAACTGTCGTTTTCCACCAGTATGTAGATCCGTGTTGTATATATTCTGGCTTGAATTTACGTGTTTAATTTGTATAGGTTATTATACCTGATGAATACTTTTGCCGTTGTAGTTTGTCCTGTCTTTTTTTTTTTTTTTTTTAGTTAGCTGCTTCATAACATTTCATGTTTGTTATGTACCATATCCACTGTCCGTGATTTTTCCGAGCCTGTATCAGGTTAATAGTTATATTGCAAACACAGACAATTCTGTGGATAAATGGATGAAATGAGCGGTCTTCATCACCTGTGATGGAAGAACCTACCTAACCCAGGTGAACGAGCCAGGTACCGATTCTTGTTTATTTTTGTCCAGAATGCAGAGTTTGTGACTGGAATTGAACAACACTGCTTTATCATCAAGCCAGAACTATTAACCTCTTTCATACAAGACCTAGTCTTCACTGCCATGTCTGTTTCAATTCCCACCAATTTTACTACTAACCAGCAAAAATGCGGTTTTGCTGGTGTTATTATGGCACCACGACTTGTAGGTTTATGTGGGTCTCATAGAATGGCTGGATGTGCCTATTGGTCTGATAGAATGGCTGGATGTGCCTATTGGTCTGATAGAATGACTGGATATGCCTATTGGTCCTGATAGAATGGCTTGACGTTCCTATTGGTCTGATAGAATGGCTTGACGTTCCTATTGGTCAGATAGAATGGCAGGACGTCCTATCGGTCAGATAGAATGGCAGGACGCTCCTATCGGTCAGATAGAATGGCAGGACGTGCCTATTGGTCTGATAGAATGGCAGGACGTTCCTATCGGTCAGATAGAATGGCAGGATGTGCCTATTGGTCTGATAGAATGGCAGGACGTTCCTATCGGTCAGATAGAATGGCAGGACGTGCCTTATGGTCTGATAGAATGGCAGGACATTCCTATCGGTCAGATAGAATGGCTGGATGTGCCTATTTGTCGGATAGAATGGCAGGACGTGCCTATTGGTCTGATAGAATGGCAGGACGTTCCTATCGGTCAGATAGAATGGCAGGACGTTCCTATCGGTCAGATAGAATGGCAGGACGCTCCTATCGGTCAGATAGAATGGCAGGACGTTCCTATCGGTCAGATAGAATGGCAGGACGTTCCTATTGGTCAGATCGAATGCCAGGACGTGCCTATTGGTCTGATAGAATGGCAGGACGTTCCTATTAGCCTTATAGAATGACGGGACGTTCTTATTGGTCCGATAGAATGGCTGGCTATGCCTATTGATATGATAGCATGACAGGACGTGCCTATTGGTCTGATAGAAAATGACAGGACGTTCCTATTGGTCTGATCGAATGGCAGGACGTTCCTATTAGCCTTATAGAATGACGGGACGTTCTTATTGGTCTGATAGAATGGCTGGCTATGCCTATTGATATGATAGCATGACAGGACGATCCTGTTTTTCTGATCGAATGGCAGGACGTTCCATTGGTCAGATAGAATGACAGGACGTGCCTATTGGTCAGACAGAATGACAGTAAGGGCCCATTGATCTGATAGAATGACATGATGTGTCTATTGGTCAGATAGAATGACTTACTTACAAAGCATTTTTAAGTGAGAGGGAGCCAGTGCTATTCCTCGCTGTCATTACTTTCATCAACTCAGTGAGCCAGATACCCAACCTTTTTCTCAGCAAGGTCGGCTGGGTGGACATCGTCCAGCTGAGATTGAACCCACGCTCATTTCAGCGCTAAGCTAGCGCTTTCCACTGAATTAACAGCGCTCTCACGGCACGAGCGGGAGGGGATTATAGCGAGCGAGCAGCTGGAACCAACATCATGTACACTTCTAATCGTTTCAAGGTCTGAGCACTCTTCAGGCCGTTCGTCTTGATCATTCCAGCGCGGATAGACGTCACATAGAGCTCATTGTGTCTTTTTTTCGTCATCCATATCTATTATTGTTCGATCTATCTAAAGAGTCTATGCCTGCCAACTTTGCTTCTCTTATAAGTGTTCTTTTTAATGTCTCACCTAGGTCTTCCTTTTTTCTATACCCTGATGTTTCCCATAGAAGAGCTTGTTTCATAGGCTGTTGGAACGAAATATTGTCGATTGTAAAATGATAATGATTTATTTTATTAATATTGTTAATTAAATCTTTATTATTATTATTAGTAGTAGTATTATTATGTCATCATTATTGTTAATATTCTTCTTCTTCTACTACCTTTTAGCTCCCTGTGGAGCATAGGTCTTCAACAAATATTTTCTAAGCCGTTCTGTTTCTTGCCATTCTTTTAAGATCGTTCCATGTCTTCCCCGCCATCTTTATCTCTGCTTCTATCTGTCTTCTCCAAGAATTCCTTGGTTTTGCTCTGTCTTTTTCCCGGGGATTCCAAAAGAGGGCCTGTTGTGTATTACTCTTAGTTGGCTTCCGGAGTGTGGTGTCCTACCCAGCGCCATAGTTTTCGCTGTATCTCTTTATCCACTGGTATTTGACTGGTACATTTCCATAATTCTATGTTAATGATATTGTCCTGCCATTTCCATTCTTTTTTCTGCAAAAGCATCCATTAATGAAAGTCTGTATCTTCATGACTGTCATTTTAGTTGTTCTCCATGTTTCACAGCCTTATAATAAGGACTGACTTAACATTGTTAATATTGTTATACCTTTATTATTATATCTTTATATCAGGATTATTATATCTATCTATCTATCGAGCCGTAGCCGGCCCATAGAGCATAGACCCAGATTCTTTTCTCTTATCTAAATTTTTATTCTATTAGTTTTAAATCCTTCTAAAAATAATTATCAAATCTCGCCATTTATCTCTGTTCTGTGTAAGCAACTCTATCTCATTGAGGGAGCCGATTCCTGCTGCTCTTGCCTCTCTGATCAATGTACTTCTCAGTGTCTCTCTGGATCGGCCTCTTTTTCTCTTATCTATTGTTTCCCACATGAGGGCTTGCTTTGTTATTCGGTTATTATCTCTCCTCATCACGTGTCCAACATATGACCATCGTCTTTTCTTTATTACTGAAGATATTAGTGGTTGATTGACGATTTCTCTAATTTCTTCGTTTCTTTTCAATTCGTTCCACGCTATACCAAGTATTTTCCTTAGACATTTATTTTCTAATGCGTTCCACTTTGTTTCTATCTCTTGTTGTTTGTTATCCAGCTCTCACAGGCATACATAAGGGTAGATAGTACGTTTGATTTGGATAGATTACTAGATACATTTGTTAATGAAACGTAGACCTGATTAGTAGTATTATTATGTCTTTATTATTATTATTATTATTATTATGTCTTTATTATTATTATGTCTTTATTATTATTATGTCTTTATTATTATTATGTCTTTATTATTAGTATTATTGTTGTTATTATGTCTTTATTATTATTGTTCTTATTATGTCTTTATTATTAGTATTATTGTTGTTATTATTATGTTTTTATTATTAGTATTATGTCTTTATTATTATTATTATTATTATTATTATTATGTCTTTATTATTAGTATTATCATGTCTTTATTAATATTATTATTATTATTATTATTATTATGTCTTTATTATTATTGTTAATATTGTTGGTATTATGTCTTTATTATTAGTAATATTGTTGGTATTATGTCTTTATTATTATTAATGCTATTATTATTAAAGAAAAATCCTTAAGCTCTGAGTGCGGGGGCATAGGGAATATAAAGTTAGTTCCCATATTGTTTTTATTAAACCACCTGCACTTTTGTGTGTATAAAAAGGAGAGAGGAAATGGATGTAGCCAGCACTACGCCAGGCCGTTTTTTGCTTCACAAAAAAAATCTCCACTACCCATTTTCAAGGGCTAAAAGAAGTCGGCTAGTCGGGGGAATGAACCGGACCTTTTTGAACTATGAAGACCAGATCGCTAACCATTGTTCTTCTGCTATCTGTATATTATTATGATTCATATTAAGTATGTTTTTGTATCTTGATTATTGTATGATTTTCAATTATTATTTTTATAATTATGTTTTTTTTTAAAATTATATTTATTAGGTGTGCATTTATAGTGTTTATAACCACATATGTATGTTTTTGTAATTATTACTATTATATATGGATATTTTGTAATTTGTATAATTATGTATATTAAAAAAAAAGTAAAGAACCCCCGTCACGCCAAGTGACGTATAGGGAATATGGTGTTGGTGACCATACATTTTACAGACCTTCGGCACATGATTTTTTGGGGTAATGTGGTCGGGCCCGTGCCGCTTTACTTTCCCAGAAAAAAAATCCGGTACCCATTTAAAGCAGGGTGAACCCGAACACCGTCGGTTGGGATCGAACCCTACCCCTTGTTCTTTGTAGTTCAGTTCACTAACCACTGAGCTATCGCGGCTCCATAATTATGTTTGCTGTAATATTATTATGTTGGTATTACCTTTATGGCAACTATGATTATTGTAATTATATTGTAATAATTAATATTGTTGGTATTATATGTTTGGTAATTATGGTAACTATATTTAATTGTATTCTTTTTCATTCGCTTGGCAAGTTGCGACATATTTTTTACTGCTGCACTCTGCATTCACTGCATCACACATTTATCTGGGGCAGTTTCCCTATTCTATGACAGTCACTGAACTATCTGTTATGCAACAGTTGGTTCAAATGGCAGGTAATTGACACTCCCGCCCCATCCTTTCTGTGGAGTTAACTCCCATGAAACATTGTTTAGGGGGCTCCTGTTTGTGTACGCCAGCTTTGTACCAGTAGCGGAGTGCTGTAGGGCTGAATTTTGTGTCTCGCTTTTCCTATTTTTTGTATTTTTCAAACTGGCAGCCGTGTGCTCAGGCGTCCCTCGCCATTCAGGCAGATATTCTCAGACTTCATAGTTACTCTTCGTGCTGACGACTTGGGTATTTTCCTTTCAATTGTGTCCAAGGCCATTTTCGACATATATTTTTCTATTTCCAACTTTCAAGAGTTCTTTAACGTGCGCATAATGCACACGGGACCTAATTTCTTATTTACGGCTGTCCGAGAAGGATAGACATCTGATCTCACTACTCAGAGACTAGGGAAGGGTAAAACCGCGAAAAAAATTACGGATTAAATAAAAAAAAAATACCAATCCCATTAATTGTGGTGGGAATCGAACTCGGAATCTTTTTGTTCAGAGGATGGCGTCTTACCTTTAGACCACACAGCCACCATAGAACAATAGTTTTACATGGCTAAAGGGCAATCCTACAACGATGTTGCAATATTTGTATCTCTCGGCCGATGAATCCGAGTTGTTTTTTGAGACCGATTTAAGCATTCCACTTGTAATGACTACTCGCTTGGCTAGGCTAAGCGTGTGTTTCTGCTGTTATTTTGTAACGTTCAGGGATCAAGTCGCCATTAGTTCGCTATTAATCGTTGACTGCTACCGCGCTGCGAATATCTCTTTCTCTCTGTCTCTCTCTTTCTCTCCCACACAAATAAATACAACTAATACTGTTTTACAAAAGAAAGTTGCAGTTATGCAATACTCCTATTAGAAGAAAGAAAGAAAGAAAGAAAGAAAGAAAGAAAGAAAGAAAGAAAGAAAGAGAGAAAGAAAGAAAGAAAGAAAGAAAGAAAGAAAGAAAGAAAGAAAGAAAGAAAGAACTAATATTTTGCGTATTTTTTTTATTTTGGGAAATATGGCGCTGAAGACTGAAGAGAGAAAAAAGTTTTCGCGCCCAGAATGTTTGCAAGGTAGCGAAGACGTAAAACAGCCAGGCAGAGACATTCATTACAGCCTACTATGTCTAGTAAAGTAAATAACCCCGTCACGCCACGAGGCGCATAGAGATTATCATTATCATCAAATACCTGGTGTGCTGGCGAAGGTGATTGTGTCTCTCAACTTCCGATCTCGATAGTTATTTATCCGTTCTGTCGTTGGCCTTCTGCCAAGCCATTCTCTTAAAAAGCTGTCTGGTATATTTCTGTTTGCTTCCCTCTATCTCTTCGTCCCTCAATTTTCCCAGTTGTTACAATATATTCCAGCTGTTCTCTCCTCTTTACCAAAAAAGTATGATTATTTCTTCCTAATTTTGGAAATTCGCTCTCTTTTTGCGTTGGCCTCTTTCAGAACGTTTTCATAACTCTTCTTAGCTATCCATAGCATTCTCAGCATTCATAGAGAATATAATGACCATAATTTGTATAGACCTTCGGCGCATGATTTTTTGGGTAATGTGGTAAGTATTACGCTCGTGCCGCTTAACTTCCCCAGAACAAAAATCCAGTGCCCATTAAGGCTGGGTGAACCCGTAAGCCGTAGATTAGGATCAAACCCGACCTCTTGTCCTTATAATTCCGGGTTTATTGCTTCTTGATGAGGCGAGGTCAATTCATCCTCCGACTAAATAAGTCTTCAAGGTTATATTTGACCGCAACTGCTATTAAAAGAAAGGATGAAATTACTTTGGGTTGGTGCCCAACGGATGCTATTTAAAAAATGATTAGAATTTAACGGAAATTCCGTGACTACTTAGTCGCAACGATCTATATAGTATTAATGCGGCCGCTGTTTGAGAGATTTCACCCAAAATTTTGACCTTGCCTCTTTCCAGCTTTGCGAGCAGGGATTGGGGGGTTGGGGGGGGGTGGATTTGGATAAAATGGTGTGAACTGTCTATAGCTTGCATAGCTGAAGGCGTCACAAAGTTTGGGTAATTTCGGGATTTCCCACAGGCCTAAGTAAAGCTAATAAATGGTTGTGATTTAACAGCAATCGGCACGGCGCAGGATATTGATGATAACAGTCTAAATTCCCTCCCTTGGACGCGGGCAAGAAATTATCTACCCTGGAGCTTTGCCAAGGTCAAGGCTCGCGGAATCGCGGGACAAACACTCTTTGGGGTGCTCATTTTCCACCTTTCTGTTGTGGAGATTTTCCGCAGTGAGTCAGCGGCCGTGTCAGATTTTCATCCCAACTTTACATCTTCCAGATTGTAGCAAGGCGTGTGCCCGTGTAAAGGCCTGTACACATTTCTACAATGTGGTTAATGTTACGCGCGCTCTAATTTCACCTTCTACGTTCCCCGCCCTGTGTTCCCCACTAGTTGACATAATTAAAAAAATTATTGGGTTTTTTCGCTTCGCCCCAGTTGTGTGTATATATATATATGTGTGTGTGTGTACGTGTGTATGTATGTATATATATGTGTGTGTGTGTGTACGTATGTATATGTATGTATGTGTGTGTATGTATATATATGTGTGTATGTATGTATGTGTTTATTTTTGTTTATATATATACATATATATATATATGTGCGTGTGTATGTTTATACTCATAACACCTGGTCGAGAGGAGAATGAAGAAACAATATTCCAAAAAATACCTATGTACCTGTTGCAGGTATATACATATATCAACTCCCACAATCATACCTGATCTGTCTTCCTAGCTATTAGCCAAAGGCGGGTCTGTGGTGGAGGGCATTGCTGGATAAGTCGTAGATCTATTTTCTTGTTTGTTCTGTTGTTTAAGGATGTGTTTTCTTTTACGTCCTCTCAATGACTACTCATCATCATCGTCCGCCCTAAATGACGTTACATGGACGTAGATGGGTTGTTTTGAGGTTTACAAAATGCTATGCTATTTGTCTGATGATACAGTCTGATGATACAGTGTTAATCGCTAAGAGTGAAAATGAGTTACAAGAAATGTTAGACATTACAGTGAAAGAAAGCAAACATAAAGGACTCAACCTTAATAGCAAAAAGACAGAGTACAGAAAAAAGACAGAATGGTAACAACAAAGAAAAAGACATCACCTTAGTACAAAGAAAACACAAGTGGAAAAATATTAAAACAGGTAAATTAATTTAAATATTTGGGAGCTTTGTTAACCCCAGACGGAAGATGTAACAAAAGAGGTGAGATGCAGAATGGCTCAGGCAAAAAGCAGTTTCAAAAAAAAAAAAAAAATATGAGGAAGATACTATGCAATCCATTTTTGACAATAGAAACAAGAAAAAGAGTTCTTAAATGTTATGTAAATCCAGTCTTAACATATGGATGTGAATCATGGACAATAGGATCACAAACAAGAAAAACACTGGAGTCTGTAGAAATGTGGTTTTACAGAAGAATGTTGAGAATACCATGGGCAACTAAAAAGAATAATGAAGACGTTCTGAAAGAGGCCAAAGCAAAAAGAGAGCTAATTTCCAATATTAGGAAGAAACAATCATCATTTTTTGGCCATGTAATGAGAAGAGAACAACTGGAATATATTGTGACAACTGGAAAAAATTGAGGGACGAAGAGATAGAGGGAAGCAAAGAGAAAAAATAACAGACAGCTTAAGAGAATGGCTTGGCAGAAGGTCAACACCAGAAATGATAAATAGCTGACAAGATCGAAAGTTGTGGAGAGACATGATCACCTACGCCAGCAGGCCCGGTACTTGATGATGATGTAGGTCATCTATTGTTTCATGTATTAGTGCCTGATCGACTGCAAATAAAGCTCGTTGATCTCCTCTGTCTCTGGTGGGTTGTCTAACATATATAGTCCATGTGTGTAATAAACAGTAGGGGAGATAGTACGCACCCCTGTCTTACACCAGATATAACTTCGACGTGGTCTGTGGAGAACCATGCTGTTCTGACTGTGGACCTGCCGTTGATGTAGAGACTTTTGGAAAAACACTGGAGTCTGTAGAAATGTGGTTTTTACAGAAGAATGTTGAGAATACCATGGGCAACTAAAAAGAATAATGAAGACGTTCTGAAAGAGGCCAAAGCAAAAAGAAAGCTAATTTCCAATATTAGGAAGAAACAATCATCAATTTTCGGGCCACGTAATGAGAATAGAACAGCTGGAATATATTGTAATAACTGGAAAAAAATAAGGGACGAAGAGATAGAGGGAAGCAAAGAGAAAAGATACAAGGCAGCTTAAGAGAATGGCTTGGCTTCAGCCACCTTCAGGTCAACAACAGAAATGATAAATAACTGTCGAGATCGAAAGTTGTGGAGAGACATGATCACCTACGCCAGCAAGCCCGATACTTATGGTGATGATACACCCCACTACTGGCTCCTATGCTATCTGTACGTTACACCCCACTACTGGCTCCTATGCTATCTGTACGTTACACCCCACTACTTGCTCCTATACTATCTGTACGTTACACCCCACTACTGGCTTCTATGCTATCTGTACGTTACACCCCACTACTGGTTCCTATACTATCTGTACGTTACACCCACTACTGGCTCCTATACTATATGTACGTTACACCCCACTACTGGCTCCTATACTATATGTACGTTACACCCACTACTGGCTGTTATGCTATCTGTACGTTAGACCCACTACTGGCTCCTATGCTATCTGTACGTTACACCCCACTACTGGCTCCTATACTATCTGTACGTTACACCCCACTACTGGCTCCTATGCTATCTGCAAGAAAATCACTGGAGCCTGTAGAAATGTGGTTTTACAGAAGAATATTGAGAATACCATGGACAGTTAAGAAAAGTAATGAAGACAACGTTCTGAAGCCAAAGCAAAAGAGAACTAATTTTCAATATTAGGAAGAAACCTGCAGACGTACATCAGTTGGCACGGGTATCTACTCTTCACCAGGTTTTAAGTTCTCAGCTCGTCACGCCTGTTGAACAATGTCTTTGACCCTATCCTAAGATGATTTCCTAATGGTCAGATTTAGACTTTGTAAAACCCTAGGTTTGCTAAGACAAATGACACTTTGAGATCCCTGTTTAAAAAAAAAACACTAGAAGGTCTCTGTCATAGATTAAAATATACATAAATAGACACTTTGGATTGTGAGGCCATAAGCTATAGTTTATTTAGCCTAAGCCTAATCCGACCTTGGATTTCCCCGCCCACCCTTTAAAAAAAAACACGTTGCCCTTTTCGCTTATAATCTTATAGTGAAGTGGATGTCGTGTGTCGGCAAATACGCTGGGGTAAGTGAGTGCTCGACAAATCCTTATTCTGTTTTCAACGGAGAAGTAAAAGGGATTTGTGCTCTGCACAATAAAAATGATGGTGTCTCATTCTGGTTCATTTCCAGTCATTTTATTTGCTCTGACTGAGAGTCAAGATCGCAAGAGCACGTCCAATCACGTCAAGATCGCAAGAGCACGTCCAATCACGTCAAGATCGCAAGAGCACGTCCAATCACGTCAAGATCGCAAGAGCACGTCCAATCACGTCAAGATCGCAAGAGCACGTCCAATCACGTCAAGATCGCAAGAGCACGTCCAATCACGTCAAGATCGCAAGAGCACGTCCAATCACGAGAAGTTCCTGCCAGTGATAGAAAAGGGTGACGTTCTTCACAGTCAGCCGAAGACGGTACCTTCATCGCATAAAAACACTTCTTACGTTCAATGACCTCTTGGTCTACGTGCCGCTAAATGCAAGACTCCGATCTGACAACACTCCTAGCTATTCCATTGATGGGTTCTCTCCATGTGTGGTCCGCATACTATATTGTTTAGTTTAGTTTAGTAACGGATCATCCTCATTGCAACTGGACACGCCCATATGAACGCATATCTCCTCCCTTGTATGTCGCCCAGTGTGTGGAGATGGGCGGCTCTGTTCTGTGTTGATTTGTTATTCTTCTGTTATCTCTCCGCACAGCACTCCTCTCTGGCATCTCCAGCTTTGACCTGATATTCATGCAGTCTGTGCATGGTTGCAGATTAAAGATCATTGACTAAATTAGTTTGCCCTATCTTCTTGAGTACATTCAAAATGTCAGCCTGATTCATTGCCCGTCCGCTATTGGCGGTAGCTTTTTCAGCCAAGCTGTTATTCAAGCCAAAACTGCTCGTTCATTTCCTTTCACTTATGAGTGTCCAGGGACGAAAATGAAACAAATAACTAGTCAGTACTGAGTTCTTTAATGACACCAACAATTGTCTTTGAACCAGCGGGCTTCGATTTTCATGAGCAAGTTCACCGAGTCACTGAAAAAACACACTTCAGTGAAAAATTGTTTTTCTAGCCAGCCATCGCTTTAGCTACCTCTACAATCTACATGGTAAAAACTACTTGTAGCCACCACAATAGCACAGCTCTAATCCTTTACTGTTCTTCCTTTGACCTAAGCCGTGAAAGCTCTGACTGTGCCGAATAACAGACCCATCAGAGTAAATGACTGCAGCACCCTCAGGTGAATTTTCATAGTTCATACCTGCACCTCCCCACAACCACATGATTTTGTTGCTTCTATTCTCTGTTCAAAATGATGTAAGCATAGAATGACTTAGGGCACTCTGTTGGAGTATTCACTCTTTCCCGGGCTCATTGTCCCCCAATGGACAAATCTGTTGAACAATGTCCTCAGCCTGCGCCATCCACAATTTTCCGCTTTTGAGCCTACTCGAATACTATCATCATCATCATTTAGTACGTCTCCGCATCCAAGGTTGGCTACCAAGGAACGCCATTCCGCTCTGTCTCTTGCTTTGATAGTGCACGTTGTCATAGGCTGACTTGTTCATCTTTTGATATTACTCGTTCACGTTAAACTAGGTCTGTTTCTACCTCTTTTACCTTGTATTTTCTCTTCCAAGATTACTTTCAGTAGACTGCTGTATTTTTAACATACCCCAAAAATCTCGTTTGTCTTGTTTGAATTGTGTTTAGTAGTTCTCTTTTCATTTGTATAGCATACTATACATAGCATAATATAGTATTAGTTTAAAGGGTTTGTGGCTACAAGCAGTTTTGGAACCACTGGTTTAGTTACAATACAAAGTACTTCTTACTGCGGCTACTCTGTGATCAATGTTGTTTGTCTTTTTTACGGATTCTCAACGGTCTGTGAGTCTTTGCCATTTGGGGTCAGTGCAATGCTGGTTAGTTGGCAGATTTACTGCTCACCTATATTTTACTGATGTACTGATCACCTATTTTTTTACTGATCTACTTCTCACCTATATTTTTTCACTATCTTAGAGGTAGATTATAGTCGATATTTAATTTGTGGGAAATATTAAGTAGAATATCATGATGAACTTGATCCAACTATTTGTACCCAAGAGGAAAATCAAAGTTATCCTTGACGATTTTCAGAGTTTAAACAAAGGAATATTCTTCTTCAACAGAGCGTACCTCGTGATGATGTCATTTCCCTAACACATTGAAAGTATTCGGCTTGAGAGCTAGCTTTGTGTTTCTATCTCGTTCCGTGGAATTATACTGTTCTAGGATAGGGTAATTTGTTATTATTTTGTTAAAAGCATTTGCAGTGCTTCAGTTAGTAATATTTTTACAGTGCGTTGTGAGAAATAAATGGGTTATTGAGTTATTGAATAATTGAATTATTGAGTTATTTGCGGGTCATCATCATTGCACTCCGAACATGTCCATAGGTGCTCAGATCTCCTCCTCAGCAAGTCTCGCAGTGACCAGCGACTGACAACTCCAGTTCTGTGTTGATTGATAAGTCTTCTTACACGCCCACTAAGTTTTTCGTTTCTGGCTGTGCCATCTTAACTCCCATCTCTTTTATACGAAGGAGTGACGTGGTCTCATGTTGTCGAAGTCCTGTGTCCTTCCCACTTCCCGGAGGTCATTGACCATCTTCGTTTCTCCGTGGAGAGGGTTAGCTTAAAATTGAGACAAGAGGAAGACCTCAACCATTGTTTCCAAATCTTACAAGTGAATATAAAGAAAAGAACAGGGTGTGGACTAGATGTACTAGACGACAGTAACTATACTCACGTCGCTAACTGGGTCGACTAAATCTCAGAAATTGTACTGCTTGGTTTCTGCAATAATATACAACCACTGCTTTATTGAATTTATTGTAATGATACAATGTTATAGTTATTTAAGGTTAGTCTTTAGAACGAGTGACGTCACGAAAATCTCGAACATTCAACGATGAAGAACCCCCCCCCCCTCCTCCTTTTTAGGTTGCTGAGTTAACGTGTGCTCTAGCGTTTGGTTTTCGTGGCAAGGCGCAGTGTCGAAGAGTTCGGGTTCGATCCTACTTCGGACCATCTATTGTTCTTGTTTTTTCCCTCTTGTTTATTTGTGATATTTTTCCGAGTGTTGTAAACATACCTCTCCACTGAAATGATTCGCTGATCTATCGTATCGGAAGTCTCTCTCCATAAACAGTATTCATTTATTATTATTGGTCTCCTATCCTTTCTTTGCCATCTTCATTTCAAACACAGAGCAAAATGAGGTGTCCAAACTATTGAACTCAGCATACACCACTCATAGATAACTATAGATATCTATCTATTGAACTTTCGAGCCGTTGCCGGCCCATAGGGCGTAGACCAAGATACAACTTCTCATATCTGAATTTTTGTTCTAGCAGTTTTCTTTTAAAGATATTTTATCGAATCTCGCCATTTGTCTCTGTTCTGTGCAAGCAGCTCTATCTCATTGAGGGAGCCGAAACTGTTGCTCTTGCCTCTCTCATCAATGTTCTTCTCAGTGTCTCCCTGGGTCTTCCTCTTTTTCTCTTACCTGTTGTTTCCCACTATAGATATAGATAGATAATATTATTGACTACATATTATTGATGAACTACTACGATGTACCATTATCTATGTATGTTTGCTAAGAAATTTGAATACGATAAATTATATTTTGAAATATCTCCAATGACAAAAAAGTATCATTGTGACATTGCAGATTGTACGTCTTCTGTTCAAAGTCGAGAATTTACCTTTACATTTATTTCAATGTCCCCTATCTTCAGCGACTTCGTTTTTCAAATATGTTGACTTTTCTTCGCAGTTTAGAACCTTTCGACGCCGCGATTAGTGTGTATAATAACAGGCTTGCCCATTTATAAGTATTTCCCGTGCAGTATGTTCACTCCCATCCCCTCTATTGTAGTATGTATTCCATATATGGTAACATATAGCACACACATGGGAGGATGTCAACAACAGGGACAGCTAAGTAGCAGACGAGAAGGACATTGGTCACATGACGCACTCACAGGCTGGTCCCAGGCGTACAAATACTCAGTGACTCACTTTGTTAAAATTTGATGCAGATATAAAGTGCTTGAACTTAATTGCGGCAAGTTGCAGTATTATTTTGCTGTCTAAAGTTAAAGACGGTGAATTTGTTGTACAATTTAGTTGAACTGAAACGTTTTTGGACTTAATTCTATTTCGTGTCTCGGAGATAAAAAACATTGTGTCCATTGTGACCTGGTCTAAGAAGCCGGCGCCGTGTGTTTTGTTCTAACGGTTTCAAGCAGAAGGAAAAGTTAACAAAATGGCTTGTCAAACACAGCAAACCGCTGCATCTGGTCAAGTTGTCAACTTAAAACAAAAGATGACAGCTATTAAGGACGAAAACGATTGTCTTAAGGAAGAAATTAATAGGTTAAAATGTTTAATTGCGTTAAAGGAGCAGCAAATATGTGTGGTATGTATGTAATAGTCTACTCTACTGTTTAACTGCTCATTTTACTTGTTAAGTTTTTTAGACTCAAGACTGCACTTCAAGAAACCATTACCAGTTATTAAAAAAGAGTAACTGAATACTTGTTTAACTTTGTCTTAAGTACTAAACTATGGTCTTGTGCTTATTAGGTTATTTAGCATTGTTTAGTTATAAATTTGACAGTATTTATTGAATTTACTAAGTTAAGTACTTCTCACTCACTCACACTCACATTCACTCACACACTTAAATTAAAAGTAGTTTAAAAAAAAAGTTTTATTGTTTAAAAAAAGTCTTTATATATATATATATATATATATATATATATATTTTTTTTTTTTTTTTTTTTAAATTAAAACGATTTTCCAAGCCAAAGGAAAAGGTACTTAAAAACTTTTTTTTTTTTAAAACACTGATGTGAAAAGTCTGTGACAGTTCGATGGAGCGGACGAATCAGAAATGATAAACTAAAAACGGCCTAGAAAGCGAAAACAGCAAAGTGTTTGGTACACATGAGGCATATTTAGAACACAAAAGACGAATGTGGCAGACCACCGGGACAGAGATTAGAGCCTCATCACGTAACATTCCAAAGAAAGCAATGGAGAGAAATATGAGGATACATCCTATCACCAAGCTTGTTCAATCTATACATACACTATACACTGAGCAAATCTTTAAAAACAATGTTTTAAACATCTCAGAGATGCCAGGCCTAAACATTAATGGAAAGATAATTAATAACCTAAGATATGCTGGTGATACTGTACTATTGACCTTTCGAGCCGTAACCGGCCCATAGGGCTTAGACCAAGATACACCTTCTCCTATATGAATTTTGTTCTAGCAGTTTTCTTTTAAAGATATTTTATCAAATCTCGCCATCTGTCTCTGTTCTGTGCAAGCAGTTCTATCTCATTGAGGGAGCCGATTCCTGCTGCTCTTGCCTCTCTCATCAATGTTCTTCTCAGTGTCTCCCTGGGTCTTCCTCTTTTTCTTTTACCTGTTGTTTCCCATATGAGGGCTTGCTTTGCTATTCGATTATTATCTCTTCTCATCACATGTCCAACGTATGACCATCGTCTTTTCTTTATTACTGAAGATATTAGTGGTTGATTGGCGATTTCTCTAATTTCCTCGTTTGTTTGAATTCGTTCCATTCTATACCAAGTATTTTCCTTAGACATTATTTTCGAATGCGTTCAACTTTGTTTCTATATCTCTTGTTGTTTTCCAGCTTTCACACGCATACGTAAGGGTTGATAGTACATTTGATTTGAATAGCCTAAGTTTTGTGTTTGTGCTAATGAGTTTTGATTTCCACAACTTTTCAAGGCTTCTGAAAGACATTGCTGCTTTAGCCAGTCTGATTCTAATTTCTTTGCTCGTATCCCCTTCTCGATCAATGGGGGGATACTGTACTACTAGCAGAAAATCCCAAAGATCTACAACAATTACTTAATGTGAGTAATAAACATGACAAGCTAAATATATGGACTAGATATGAATATCAAAAAGACTAAAACTATGATCATAAACAAAGAAAACTCTCAAGACCTACAATTAAATATCAAAGTTGAAGGAATACATCTGGAGACAGCTCAGAGCTACAACTACCTGGGACACACTATAACCAGTGATGGAAAATGTACAACTGAAATAAATAAAAGAATAGGTATGGCAAAAAGTAATTTTAATGCCATGAAAAATATACTAACATCAAAACAAATAACACCAGGGCTAAAGCTAAGAATAGCAAAATGTTTCATCTTCTCAATATTCCTGTATGGTGCAGAAACATGGACATTAGACCAGAAAACAGAACATAAAATTAAAGCCTTTGAAATGTGGATTTATAGAATAGTAGAATTGGATGGAAAGAAAAGAAAACAAATGATGAAGTTTTAAAACAACTAAAAAATGAAAAGAGAACTACTAAATACAATTAGAACAAGACAAATGAAATTTTTAGGGTATGTTAAAAGACACAACAGCCTAATAAAAGTAATATTTGAAGGGAAAATACAAGGTAAAAGAGGCAGAGGCAAACCAAGACTAACATGGACGAGTAACATCAAAAGATGGACAAGTCAACCTATGACAATCTGCACCATTAAAGCAAGAGAGACAGATCATATATATATATATATTCTATTTTTTTTACGACACCAATGTCCGATTAAAAAATGTTATGTTATATTATATAGCAAAGAAATATTTAATATTGAAGCCTATCTTACAAAATAATTATACTGTACACTACAATTTACTGTTTACTTATGTTTTTACATATTCACTGTAAAAAAATAAAAAAATTTGTGTACATTCAGAAGTGAGTGGTCAGTTCCACAGAACTTCTTGAAGTACTTAACATAACTATAACCACTTGGTACTGAAAAGTAATAAGTTAATTTTGTTACATTCCTGGTCATTCCAAGTTAATTTGTTCCATCCATATTTTAATATGATAAATTTAAAGAGATCAGTTGAGATTGCTAATCATTCATTACAATTCAAATTACTATCAGTCAAAGCCTTTAGACTCCTTTTTTTGGAACATAATAAAGGCTGCTCTCATGATCTACATCTATTCTTATTCCTGAACTCATATTCTCTACCTTTCTTCATCCTATGGCAGTGTATATTCTTGAAGGAGACAAATAATAATAAATGAATATTATTATAGACGGAAACTTCCGAGGCGATAATCCTTTGGTCCATATTTTTTTCTGTTGTTGATTATTTGTCAATTTTTCAGTGTGTTGTAAACATACCTCTTCCTCTGAATATATTCTTGAAGGCAAGATTCTAATGACTTATCTTCATGTATTTCAGGACCTTCTTGGCTTTCTTTTTCCCTGTAGTGTGGGTTCCATGTCAGTGCCTGACTTGTTATGCAGCCATTAGTTTTTCTTTGTTTCTGTGTCCAATCCATTTCCATTTTTATTCTTCTTTCCTTCCTCATTTGCCTTTCAGTGTCGAGGGGCGATATAATTTAGTCTTTTGCTTTTCTGTTGGCCTCTGCTTTTGTTATGTTTCCTGGTGTTTCAAATATTCTATTAATACATTTTTTTTTGGTCGGCCCTTGAGTCTGATGTTCTTACAACGTTTATGGAATGCTCATTTTGTTGTGTGTTTGATCTTTCTGCCTTATCACGTGGCTAAACCATTTTATCTATTTCTTTAAATATTATATGGCAGGGGTTATTCCTAGCGTTTTTCTCAGTTCTTCATTTCTAATCTGATCTCTCAGGCTGTTTCCTGTCTTTCATCTAACTCATTTCACCTCGGTAATGGTTATTATTCATATTGTTCTTCTATCTAGGGTCAAAGTCTGGCATTGGTAGCACAATGTAGGGATGAAGATTGTAATATAGTGTCTGTTTTGGCTCTAGAGTTATTTCCTTGTGGGACAATAGTGGTGATAACTGCCCAGTAATTTAGCAAGCTTTGTTGCATCTTGAGTCAATTTCTGCCTTTTGTGAATTGTAGTTTGTCACTATACTTCCTAGATATTTAAATTCCTCTACTTGTTTTAGTTGTTTGCCGCCTATAGTTATATTGATGTTCTGTTTCTCTTTTGTGATATTCATGACTTCTGTTTTGTTGATGTTGATTTTAATGCTGAATTGTGTGCCTGTGCTATAAATCTATTCCAGTGTTTTTGTAGGTCTTCTATTTTTCCATGTATAAGTGCCTGAGTGTCTGCAGATAGAAGCTTGTTAATGTCCACTGTCTCCGATGGGTTGGCTGACTTACATATGTAGTCCATGTATGTAATAAATAACAGAGGAACTAGCATGCATCCCATTCTTACTTGTGATCTAACTTCGAAGTGGTCTGTGTAACCTGCTGCTATTCTGACTGTGCAGCTGCTGTTGATGCAGACACATTTAATTAGGTTGGAGTAGATGTTGGCTTACTCTGTATATTGTTAGTATCACCCATTTTCTATTCATAATCTATTATTCTATCAAGGCCTAATATATAAAATGTTTATGAAAAGCTGTTAACAAAACTAGAATAGATAAAATAAGAAATGAGTATTTTTAATAATGAGATTAATAGTTCAAAAAGTATAGGACATATTCACTAGGCACAAAGGCAGATATAATCCTTTATAGTTATCTTATCAGTATGCTAAAAAATGATCACCTACGGCAATAGGCCCGGTACTTGATGATGATGATGATGCTAAAAAAAAACAACCAGCATAATGTGAAAAGTAGATCACCTCTACTATTATTTAGTCATTATAATTATATTTGTAGCAAAAACAGCAAATGAATAACAATTACTTAATTAAGAACAACAAATTGAAGCAAATGAGTCTTTAATTTAAATACTTCGGAAGCATTATATCTTCCAGTGAGATTATACAAATAAAGATTGATAACAGATGTGCAAAGCAAACCAAGTGATTGAACAATTAGCTTCAGTATGACAGAACATACATGTAACTTCTAATACAGAGAGTGCGCAGTTTCCCTCCAAACACTGTTATCAGTGCCAAATTTGGACACTAACAGCCAGAGAAGAAAGAAAAATCATCACTACAGAGGTGTGATGCCTAAGAAGAATACTGAATGTAACAAGAGATGAAATCAGAAATGAGGATATCTTTCTCTTTCTGGCATTCACCTGATTGCTACTAGATGAATGAATATTCCTCTTCACCATCCACCCGTAAAAGGATGTTAAGTGGGCATAAATGCGCTATGTTGTGGTTTGCTTGTGCCTTTTTTTGGTTCAACACTGACTTTTAGCACAGCATTTTTGAGTATCAGGTTTCCTTTCCTCTTTGATACCTATTTGCTTAGCCAGACTAGATAGTTTATTTCCAGGAGCATCAGTTGGAGGTGGAACACGCTCTTGATGAGCTATTGTTTGCTGATCCTGATGCATGCAGTCAGCCAAGCATCAATGAATGTACTACTCAGCTCAGTTGCTGGATGAGCATTTTGACCCCAGAAATGTGCATATAAAGAAAAGAGTGGGAGTGAGAGTTTGAATATATTATGAAACAACAAAATGATTTGGACATATAATATGATCACCCACAGATGGTGTTTATTACAGAGCCTTAACATTCAGAAACATTGGGAAGAGGAAGAAAGGTGGAACCAGAAGACAGGGAATTAATGAAATAGCAGGCATTGCAATAAATAGCAAGCTTGAGACACATTAGGGAGCGTTGACCTGAACACACCATTTTCCTTAAGGCCAACAGAGGCAACAGTAAAGTATATATATATAGTACATTTCAATAATTATTGAAGTGTGTAGCATTTCTTTCTGTTATCAATTTTGAGTTGAATGCTACTGTTGATTTCTGCAAAATAGAAAGTTTATTTTGTACAAGGCACTGTATGCATGATTATCCTCAATTATCTGTTTTATACAAATGGTATTTCCTTTTCCTGAAAGTTGTGTTTTATATTTTGTTTATGCGGTTTATAGTTTTTCTGTCAAACTTTGTCATCATTTATTTAACTGTCATTTGTTTAACTGATTTAAATGCACTTATTGGAAACTAATCTTGAAAATTATATATTTAGCATTGTATATGTGGTACCTGTGCTGTAAGAGATACAAACTATTTCTGCTTCTAGAAAAATAAGTAAAATAAATCTAACAAGTGACTTAAATAATTTAGGATTAAAAAAAAAATCATGCTGGTACAAATTATTTATATATATCATTTTGTATTTTAGATCAGTTAAGAATTGACTGATTTTGAGTAAAAATTATGTTTTAGTGTTGTCTTTGCCCTGTCTAACTTGTGTACCACTTTTGCATATAGAACATTTAATATTTGTTTCTCGTAATTAGAATTTAGAAATAGCCATAAGTGGATTTTCAAGGGAACACTTTTCTAGTACTTAAGAGAGAAGTGGTTTACCAGTGGTACAAGTCTTTATATTTTGTCACGCCCATGCACCACAATCATTACCACTAGTGTGGCAGTATTACCACTGGAGATGCTCAGTGTTACTGTTCTAGGCTGTGTCATACTCTTTATCTTGAAACTTCCAAGATGTGATCACTGCAAAAATAGTGCATTGGGGGTGGAGGGGGAGGGGGGGGGGGGGTTGTGTGGTCTTCTACAGACATAAACATTTATTGTAACGAAAGGCTACAGGTTTGCACTAATACAAAGGCTGTACATTAATTAACAAAGGATGAGAAATGGTGGAGAGAATTAATGTAGGCAGTTAATTAATGGGAGCGGCACAAATATAGTGTTGTAGACTCAATGACAAAAGGAAGGTGGGGTGGTAGGATTAATGGGCGCGGCATAAATATAGTGTTGTAGACTCAATGACAAAAGGAAGGTTGGGTGGTAGGATTAATGGGCGCGGCATAAATATAGTGTTGTAGACTCAATGACAAAAGGAAGGTTGGGTGGTAGGATTAATGGGAGCGGCATAAATATAGTGTTGTAGACTCAATGACAAAAGGAAGGTGGGGTGGTAGGATTAATGGGCGCGGCATAAATATAGTGTTGTAGACTCAATGACAAAAGGAAGGTGGGGTGGTAGGATTAATGGGCGCGGCATAAATATAGTGTTGTAGACTCAATGACAAAAGGAAGGTGGGGTGGTAGATTAATAGGAGTGGCACAAAAACACTATGTTGTAGACTCAATGACAAAAGGAAGGTGGGCAATGACAAAAGGAAGGGGGGGTGGTAGACTAATGGGAGCGGCATAGATATATGGTTGTAGATTCATAAGAAAAGGAAGAAGGGGTGGTAGATTAATGGGGGAGGCATGAATATAGGGTTGTAGATTAATAACAAAAGGAAGATGGGAGCTGGTCAAGGGATTGGGGGAGGGGTGGGCAAAGTTAAGGTTATAATTAGTAAAGGAAAGTGGCTAATGTAGAGCTATAGTTTAATGCAGAACCTGTAGAGGGGCCTGATGTAGAACAGTTTGAAACCCAATGGAGAGTGTTATAAAAAAATAAACATAAAATGGTATTGAGCAGCTTGACTAACAGAAAGACAAGACAAACTACAACATTTTGGTAAAAGCCTTCAATAGGTGCATCACAAACTATACAAATTAAACACAGAACTGTAGAGGGGAAAGTGTATTCCAAACATCAATCTTGTTTGTGTATACTATTATTTTAAGAGACCTGCATTTTAGAAATCTGCAGCTGTCCGTGATTAACTACTTTTGGCATTGGTTCATAAAATGTGTATTTGGTATATAATATCCTGTTTTTGGTTGACAGGTGTGCTGTAAACCCAGGATACATTTTAAAGTCTTCACTTTTTTTTTCCTGATACAACATTTTGGTTGCGTGGGCAGTTTGGCATTTGACAGAGGTCAAAAGTGACAAAACAAAATTTATTTTCTTTTATTTTCTTTTTCTTTCTTCATTATAGGAAAAGTACTCTTACTGTTTCATTGTGACCATTTTGTACAATGAAACAAAGGGCCATTATTATGTGCATTTACAATGTTTGAATGCTGAAAACACAATTTAAAAATGTGTTGTATTTGGATGTTTCAGCTTGAAAGTGATGCTTTGGGTTTGCAACGACGTGTCCAATTGCTGGAGGAGGATTTGGAGAGATCTGAGGAACGACTTAATAGTGCCACAGTAAAGTTAGAGGAAGCTTCCAAAGCAGCTGATGAGAGTGAAAGGTATGCAGATTTCATTTTTTATTGTACATTTTCATTATATTAAATATCTATTACTTATGTCAGAAGTATACCATTTTTCATTTATTATATAATATTTTTATGTATAAGATGAAAAAAACCATTTACCTTGTCTGTCATACAAGATCCTGTTTGCATAGTCATTAACTACATATAAACACTTGAAACATACTATGTACTGGGTTTGTCCTAAGTACCGTATAACCAAAGCTAATATGCATGCATCAGCAAAATTTTGAAGTGTGATACTTAGTCACATTATGTGCCATGACTATCCAGCAAAACACATCTTACAAGACTGTCACCATTACATAGAATATCAGGAGGTGCTTGGCTCACACCCACAACCTTGGAGGAGAAACTTTTTTGGCAGAACTGAAACTGACAACAATCTTCATAAGAGAATCCTGAACTTCTGAAAAAAACCATGATTACAGAAGAAAGTAATGACACTCTTTTAAAATGCTAATGAAGTACACTGGATATTCTAGCAGTCATTAAACATAATAAATGATTGAACCTGCTCAGTTAATTGTTTGAAATTTATGGTTTGTTTAAGGCACCATGTTTCACAGTATCACACATGCTCTAATTAGCCACATCAGTTTTTATATGTCCTCTACCCAAACATTTAATGGATTATGTACAGATACTCTAGACTCACAATTAGATATCAGTTTAAATAACTTTACATTTTCTATTTTTCATATTCATTGAACATATTCTGCAAGTGACTTGAGTTTTGGTTGTCAGTTGCTTTTAACATCACAGCTATCATATCATTTACACTTACAGCCTTCTTAGCCATGAGTCTCACAGCCATCCCTAGTTCACTGAAGGTGAAATATATACCTGAGTTAATATCTAATTGAGTGCCTAGTGTATCTGCTTCATAATCTGTTAAATGTTTGGGTAGTGTATGTTTAAGAATGCCCTTTAAGCGTTCGACCCTTCGTCACTTCATTTGATATTAGAATGGTACTGTATTTGTTCATAACAGGTGTCTGACTGGATGTAAAAATGTTTGTCAAGATTTTCTTTTATTTTATAAAAAGTTTTGCTATCTCCTGTGATTGCTACTCTCTCCTCCTTCATTGTCAGGTTATCTATATAAGTTCTTTTGTCTCTTCTGGCCATGCTTTTTACTTTGCTGTCTACGTTTTTTTTTTGTGTGTATGAGTGTTTGTTTGTTTGAATGATTGATTGACAGAACTTGGGTTGAATTTTATGTTTTAAAATAAACCCAGAACAGTGATTTTTAAAATGTAATTTCTTGCTAAAAATTTAGAGGCCGCAAAGTTCTTGAAAGCCGAAGTATGGCTGATGACGAAAAAGTGGATGCTCTTGAGGCTCAAGTGAAAGAAGCTAAATACATTGCTGAAGATGCTGAAAGAAAATACGATGAGGTAAATGTCTTAATTCAGAATGCCTGTGACCACATCATTGGTACAAGTTTTCTTTTAAGTTTCTTGTGTAGCATTATTATAAAAGTAAAGATTACAAAATAATTGATGACTAAAATCACACCATGTTTATGAAACTCAGTTATTTTAATAAAATAAAAGAAATATAGTATGTGCACTATTGTTGCATTACAATGTAGAATGACACTCATCATCATCATCGAGTGCTGTCTCCGCATTGAAGGTTGACTACCATGGAGCGCCATTCTGCTCTGTTTCTTGCTTTGATAGTGCAGGTTGTCATAGGTTGACTAGTCCATCTTTTGATGTTACTTGTCCATGTTAGGCTTGGTCTGCCTCTTTTACTTTGTATGTCTGCCTCTTTTACTTTGTATTTTTCTTCCAAGATTACTTTTGGTAGGCTGCTGTGTCTTTTAACATGCTCCAAAAATGTATCATTTGTCTTGTTTGAATTGTGTTTAGTATTTCTCTTGTCATTTTAGTTGCTTCAAACTTGTACAATGAAACCAAACCACATTTTGTTTTGATCTAATATACTTAATCAGCAAACATCACATAATAAACAAATATTAAATAGTGCTTAATTGCAGTGAAGTGAAAAATTGAATAAAGATTTGACAAGTGGACATGTGTCCTAAGCAGCAATATTTAGGTTTATGATGTCAGATTTCTAGCAATGGAGTAGACTTGATAGAAACCAAGCAATCATGATAAAAGTATGCTAAAAATGGCAACAACAAAAAAACAGTTATGTTATTGTATGTTGACCTCTTCTTCTGCTGTCTTTGATCACAGAGCTGCCAGTAGTCAGTACACCTCATGTTAGGGGAGATTCATTGTTCCTGTAGTTAATGTGAAACATGTCCTTTGCAGGGTGTTCCTTGTCTGGCCCACAATGTGTATCTGTTTCCACTGTCATAGTTCCAGGTTGTCGTAGGTCTTATCTCATTTACCTTCTCCAAGATATTTACTCTATGACACCTTATGCTTGCTTGTGTTCACCCGATGATTAAAAGAGTGCACCTCTTTATTATCCGCTCTTAAAAGGATGTTAAGTGGATTAGGCCTGCTTTGTATTGTGGTTTGCAGTGTAACTGTGATATTTGCGCCTTTCGGCCCAACACATCCAACTTCAGTACAACATTTTTGAGTACCGGGTTGTCATCCCTCTTTGATCCCTACTCGCTTGGTCAGACTAGACAGGTTAGTCTGTTACTGGAGGTACCACAGAGAGGTGGAGCAGAGTCTGGATGGTTCTGGTTCACCGATACTTGTACAAGCCATCAGCTGTGGGTTGCTGACAACTTCCAACTCTGCTGCTAGGAGGCACCTTTGCCTCCCAATGACACTTTACATTAATGTTTTTGGTTCTGAACACTTAACCTAAACAGCTTCATTGTCTTGCTGTTGTCATTGCGTGCATCACCTCTTAGTTGTTTAACAGTTCTTAGCTGCTGATTTTGCTTGCATTTGCCCTTTGATTAAAGGAGTACACCTCTTTGTCATCTGCCCTTAAAATGACGTTAAGTGAGCATGCCTGCGTTGTGTTATGGTTTGCGGTATAACTGATATTTGTGCCTTTTAGCCCAACCCATCTGCCTTCAGCACAACTGATTTTGTTTGACCTGTAGTGTATATGGATGGGAATTTTTCTGGGGCAGGTAGTGAAATGATGACAATCTAGATTTTTTTGTTTTCAATTGTTTTCCATCATTAATATCGATATGGAGGACATTTGCAAATGCACATTTCTCACATATTTTGAAAGAGTGAGAGGACATAGTGTTAGGTGAAAGAATGGAATATCTTGATCCCATTTGGAGAAAATATTTCAATGTGACTAAACTGACTATGATAATCAGAGAAGCATTATACGATACAATGTTTTGGATTTCAATGATACTCTCCATATTATCATAAGAGATAACATTTAAAACTCCTGGAGTAATTTCCTTATAAAAGATGTCTTGGAGAAGTTGGCAGAAACTGTCACAGAAGTTCCTGCACTAGTGTTTATCTTTTCATATCACATTCATTGATAATGTGGAACACACAGGTAAAAGCATTCCCTTACCCAGGTGTATCCATTAAGGAAAGTCAATGAATTCAGTCTGAACCTGTCTTGTAAACTGGACTTTTGTAAAGGAATTTCAAACAAAAACCATTGTTGTTTTATTGTTTTTTTCCATTCCTTTGACTGACACTGGCCTAATATTTTTATGTTTATTCTATTTTGACTTAAACTTGAGATTTTTCCACTTTAGTATCCTGTCATATCCTTAGAGCTGTAGTAATACCATAGTTTAAAAAAAAAATCTTATTTTATATCCTATAAAGCAGCTTTATGTGGTCATGCATAACATTATACACATGTACATTATTGTAATAAAACATATTGTATGAAGAATGTGAATCCATGAATACATCAACAGATAAATCTTGTAATATAAGTGACAAATTTGTGAATTAAAAATATAATATTGTTATTATCTAATGGTATATGATGATATAGTATTATGGTTATTGCCTATGACACATGATGTCCTTGCATGCAGGTATTTCCCTTTCTGTAATTGTAAATGCAATACCCTTGTATCTGCTACTATCAAAATCAGCAATAGTGAGCAATTTTCAATATGCTAGTAATTACGCGCTGGGAAATTCATTTCGGTTATTACATTTAATTTTTCTGTTTCTGAAATGGGTTATTTCTCTTGGTACAGCTGGATTTTTTACTTTTCTGTTCTATGTAATAAGCTCTTAAAACTTTTTTTTATCTATTAAAAACCTGTCTTAATTTTACATGTTTTGAAAAATTGGGGAAAAAACCTGTGAAAACTAATTTTAAGCTATCATCATCATGTGCCGTACCGGTTGACGTTGAAGATCATGTCCTTACACAATCTTCTATCCACAGTGCATCATATGAGTTTTGTTGTTGACTGTTTTCCATGCCATGACACCACGCTATCCAGTATTTTCTCACTTTGTCCGCCGCGATATCTTTCCTTTTATTTTGCCAGTTGTAACCAAATTTTCCAACTTTCCTTTTCTCATGATGTACCCAAAAAATGTTGATTGCTTCTTTCTGATGTTTTTTAAGAGCTCCCTCTTAAATTTTCAGTAATATTCACATGTACTGATGAATTTTAGTTATTATAAATATTCATCAGTTCATTTTTCTGCTTCACTTTTGACATCTATCTATCAATTGACCTTTTGAGTGGTGGCCGACCCATAGGGCATAGACCAAGATACTCCTTCTCTTATCTAAATTTTCGTTCTAGCAGTCTTCAATCCTTTTAAAGATATTTTATCAAATCTGACCATTTGTCTCTGTTCTGTGCAAGCAGCTCAATCTCATTGAGGGAGCCGATTCCTGCTGCTCTTGCCTCTCTCATCAATGTTCTTCTCAGTGTCTCTCTGGGTCTTCCTCTTACCTGTTGTTTCCCTCAGGAGGGCTTGCTTTGCTATTCAGTTATTATCTCTTCTCATCACATGTCCAACATATGACCATCATCTTTTCTTTATTACTGAAGATATTAGCGGTTGATTGGCGATTTCTCTAATTTCCTCGTTTGTTTTGAATTCGTTCCATGCTATACCAAGTATTTTCCCTAGACATTTATTTTCGAATGCGTTCAACTTTGTTTCTATATCTCTTGTTGTTTTCCAGCTTTCACACGCATACGTAAGGGTTGATAGTACATTTGATTTGAAAAGTCTTAGGTTTTGTGTTTGTGCTGATAATTTTGATTTCCACAACTTTTCAAGGCTTCTGAAAGACATTGCTGCTTTAGCTATTCAGATTCTAATTTCTTTACTTGTATTCCCTTCTCGATCAATGTGACTTCCAAGATAGATAAAGTGATCATCTCTTCCACTGGTTTGTTTTCCATGTATATTTTGTCGTCTGTTGGAATTAAGCTTTTCATGACCTTAGTCTTTTCATGATTGATCTCAAGCCCAATTTTGCTGGCTATTGACAATAGTTCATTTGTGTTTTCCTGCATCGTTTTTATCTGACTGCTGATGAGAACTATGTCATCAGCAAAGTCGACGTCCTCCGAATGGTCTTCTTGTATCCATTCGATACCTTTATTACCTTTGCAGCATTTCTTCATTATGAAGTCCATAACAACTCCAAATAACAATGGCGATAAAATACATTCTTGTTTAACCCCAGTTCTATTGGGAAACATTCGCTCAGTCCTTCCTCTGTTCGAACTGCACATGTGTAACCATCATACATGTCTTTAATAATATTTATGATTTTTTATGGTAAGCCATATTGCTTCAGAATTTTCCACAAATAATCTCTATGAATACTGTCAAATGCTGTGCTGAAGTAGGATGTGTTGGGCCGAAAGGCGCAAATATAACAGTTATACTGCAAACCACAACACAACGCAGACATGCCCACTTAACGTCCTTTTAAGGACGGATGACGAAGAGGAATTCTACAGTCTACGAATACTCTAGAATACTTTAGTCATCGGGCGAACACAAGCAAGCACTGTCAAATGCTTTTTTAAAGTCGAAGTTAAGTACAAAAGGTTTTTGCTTTTCAATGTGTTCCTCCAATATATGTCGTAGAGTAAAAATGTGGTCAAGGCAGCTTCTTCCTTTTCTAAACCCAGCCTGTTCTTCACGCATTACTGTATCTATTGAATCCTTTATTCTATTTAGGATGATTTTGCAGAATAACTTTGAGGCAACTGACAAAAGTGTCAATCCTCTCCAGTTGTTACAATCTCTAAGATTGCCCTTTTTTGGAATCTTAACAATGATTCCTTTTTTCCATTTATGAGGCGTCTTCTCTGCTTTCCAAATGATGTTGAACATTTTCTGGAGATGTATTAAATTATGGCCATCAATTGCCTTGAGGATCTCAGCTGTTAATTTATCCTCTCCAGCAGCCTTGTTGTTGGCCATATGCTTTAAGGTGGTTTCTATTTCGCTCAAGGTGAAGTCATCTAAATTTACATCTAATTCTGCTGCTGGTGTTTCAGCTTCAAAATCTATTAAACTGTGGGGTAGTGGACGGTTAAGAATTTCTTTGAAGTGTTCTGTCCAATGGGCTATTATGTCTGCGCTTGTTGTTAGCATTAAAACCAGATTTGTCTAGAATTAGTGTTCCACTGGATGTATAGGTGTTTGTCAGCATCTTTTGTACAGTATAGAGAGTTCTGCTGTCTCCTGTAAATGCAGCTGTCTCTGCTTTCTCTGCCAAATTGTCTATATAAGCTCTTGTATCTCTTCTTGCCTAACTTTTTACTTTGTTGTCTAATTCTTTGTATGTTGCTTTTGCCAGTACCTTTCCAAGATCACTTTTGACATGGTCATGTAAAATTTTCAACCCTATTGGTTGGTTATTCATTGATATTTCGTGACCATTTAAAATAAAAGTTTATTACAATAAACAAAGAGAAATTTTCTCTTTTATAATAAACAGGAAAAACAAATGTCAATACTTTGTTGTTGTTTTTTGTTTTATTCTCAATTTTTTTTGGTGTAATTAAATGCACACAAATATATATAAAATACTAAATGTAATATTTAATAAAAAGGACTTCTGAAATTATAAAAGCATGACTATCAAATATGTCTAAACTAGCTTATAAAGAGCCAGAAATTTGACATTTTTTGGATGTGTCATTGTCCCAGGCTGCTCGTAAGCTGGCTATTGCAGAAGTCGATCTTGAGAGAGCTGAGGCCCGCTTGGAAGCTGCTGAAGCGTAAGTAGTGCAACCAGACAGTACTTTGTCTAGAAAGATGTTGTTTTTATCTTTAATGCTTGTTAGAGATATCAAATGTGAAGGAATTCACTTTGTGTTTTTTTAATGAGTATGCTATATGTGTTAATTGTATCATAGGTTTAGTTAATTATAATTGCCCAACACTAGGTTCACAACAGACAAATAATGTTACTCATTCTTATTGGAAAAAAATAACCTCTGAAACTTGGAGATAATTAGGTAAGTTATGGCATACACTGAATGTGATGCTTGCAGATGTGTAAGACTTGTCTTTTGTTTTTATTTGTTACGTGTGGTCTTACATTTTATCACAGAAGGTGTCTAATTTGTCCCTGATATATCAGTCTCAATGAGATAGTGAAAAGCTTGCTTAAGATAACATTGCAAAGAAAAACAAAATACAAAATGGTTACATTTTCATGATTATATAGAGGAGCTGCATTCTATATAAAATCATGATAGACAGATGCCTTTTGTTTTGTCCCATGCATGCGTGCGTCCATGTCAAGTATTGTAGGTAGCTTCTATTTTATCTTGTGGTATGTCACACAAAAAGCCTTGGTGGCTGAGTGGTTAGTGTGCTCGCTTCCTGATTAGAAGAATCTGGGTTTGATGCCCAGAAGCGGCAGATTATTTGTCGGACCTAATTTTTCTACTAAAGACAACAGAACAGTTTCCCCATTACAGATACATCTAACATGTTATTTATTTGTTTTTGTTGCATTCTTATGAGATAACCAAACTATGTTATGGTCTTTTAAGTGTAGTTACATAAATAATGCTGATGTAATCATTTTCATTCAATTCCCTGCAATGTGTTGGGTTTCTCTCAGGGCTCTCATTTCATATGTTGTTTATGTCTTAGAGACTATGTTTGATTCTGATAACAGAAGGAGTGCACTATTTATTTTTTGTTTGCTTGTTATTTTGGTGTTTAGGTTTGTCAGAAGTAAAGGTGTAGTAATGAGAATTGGTAAAAATTATGTCGTTGCAACTAGAACTAGCAGCATATTGTCAATCATAGAGAACTATGATTTCCATTAGGCCTACATGCAGTCTTCGGCTTTAGAGAACAATAAATAAAATAATGTCTTTCTGACTTCTTGTTTCATTTTCTCGTTTGAATGTTTTATCATCTGTGAAAATACGGTCCAGCTACTTGAATTCTGGGATTTGTTCAATTATGGTACCAATGACATGAATATCAAGTTGGTCTACTTGTTTCCCAAGTTTTTGTCTTGCGTCTATCTAGTTTTCTGATATAGTTTTGCAAACTGAATTGATTGAGTGCTATTGTGTAGTTGCAGATTACCATGATGCTCATAAAATAATCTGGACCATTTGCTAAGAGTAGTTCATTCGGTCATGTCCCCATGTTCATCCCTCATCCACTACATATACTTCGGAATCTAGAATGACTTCATGGTTTGCTCATGTTATTTTGTTTATAATTATGTTAACATCTATGTATCTATTGACCTCTCGAGCCGTAGCCAACCCATAGGGCATAGGGCTATGTTAATAGCCTGCATAATAATTTCACAAGTTCGTCTTACTTCTGTTAAGTCTCTTATTGAGTATAATGCTTGTTATTATAAGACTTTGACACATTTTGTACAATACAGTGATGATAGTTCCTCTGTATATCATAAACATCTAATTTGGCCCAGAGTTTGTCAAAAGTTGGTCCCTATTATATAAATTCTAGCTTTCTCTATTTATCATATGTCGGGCAGATTGTAGCAGATGTTCTGCAGTCATTTTGCCTGTGCCACACAGTCTCATTCACTTAGGGTATTCAATCTGTTGTAGCTTATTCAGAATCTAAATATTGTTGCTTGTTTTTTTCTGTTGAGCTAGTAGAAATCATAATTTTTCTGCTAATCCTGGTATTCTGTATTACATTTGTTAATGTAATTTATTATAGCTAAATCTATTTCTCCTTTACCCTTATTCATCAATCGTATCTATTTTTTCCTTCTAAATATCTTCTGCTTTTCACATCTCATAATTTATACTTGGATTGATTCTTCTCTGTTGTTAACGTTGAATTTTCTTGTTACGACCACAGACCAATAATATAGTCAGTTATGACACATCTAGCTCCAGTATTTGCCTGCTACTGTGTGTATTTCCTTTATAACATGTTTTAAATAAATGTAATGAAGTGTGTATTTTCATTTAAACACTAACATGCACTTGTGTGTTGCAAATAATATTAGTAAATTTAGTTGAAAGAAGCAAATAAGAGTGTCAGTAATACATACTTTATAGTAAATTAGATAGAAAATTAACATTAATAATATAAAAAAAAAGAGACTACATAAAATAATAATCATACTAACACATGCAATTTTATTAACTTTTTGTTCTAACTTTAGTATGGAAATTTCTAACACCTGATTGCTTAATAGCTTACAAGTTGTTAAACTGTCTTGCTCCTTAACTCAGACTGGGTGAAAATTAGTAAACAACACTTTCCTCAACATTTCTAGCTGCTACCTTGACTGGGTTAACCCCAGGAATCATAGCAATGGTGAGATTTATCTACGCAATAAATACTCTTTATCATTTGAACAGTTTTTCATGTCAGCTTATGTAGTTCAGGTAGCAATTACATAAAATTATACAGACAACCTAGCAGAAATGTTTTAAACACTGATGAATTATGAGAAGTAACAACTTTCAAAACAAATGCAAATTGGAAGGATTTGTTATCTGTGCCAAGGATCATCCTTTGTACCATTGTGTGCACAGATGTGTTTGACATAAGGACATTATAAATTTACATGCTGGTTTGAAATGGAGATGCTACCAAAATAATTTGCAGATATGTAAAAATTATCATGTGCAGTTCGAACAGAGGAAGGACTGAGCGAATGTTTCCCCAATAGAAATTGGGGTTAAGCAAAATCATCAGCACAAACACAAAACTTAGACTATTCAAATCAGATGTACTATCAACCCTTACGTATGCGTGTGAAAGCTGGAAAACAACAAGAGACATAGAAACAAAGTTAAACACATTTGAAAATAAATGTCTAAGGAAAATACTTGGTATCGCGTGGAACGAATTCAAAACAAACAAGGAAATTAGAGAAATCGCCAATCAACCACTAATATCTTCAGTAATAAAGAAAAGATGATGGTTATCTGTTGGACATGTGATGAGAAGAGATAATAACTGAATAGCAAAGCAAGCCCTCATGTGGGAGATAACAGGAAAGAGGAAAAGAGGTAGACCCAGGGAGACACTGAGAAGAACATTGATGAGAGAGGCAAGAGCAGCAGGAATCGGCTCCCTCACTGAGATTGAGCTGCTTGCACAGAACAGAGACAAATGGCGAGATTTTATAAAATATCTTTAAAAGAATTGAAAACTGCTAGAATAAATTTAGACAAGAGGAGGAGTATCTTGGTCTACGCCCTAGGGGCTGGCATCAGCTCGAAAGGTCAACAAATAGATAGATATAAAAATTATCATAACAAATATTATAAGGTTTCAGTAACAAATCATGCAAAACAAGCCATAAATTTATTATAATAAATTTTAAAAATAAGAAATAAAGAGATGTGGAAGGCTCAGATTGAGAATTTTTCACAATTATTTGCAAGAAGTTTTAAAATACTTATTAGAAATCATCTTGGAAAGATAAGTAGATATAAAGACCCACTTTTTAATGTAACAAAAACATTTTAAGTGAGAATCATCAGTTGTGTCTATAAAAAAGTGCAGAAACATGGATAATGTACAGGCAGTTAAATGAAAGCATTGAAATATTTTAAACATTTCTCTATCATTTATGTGTGTTAAGCATAATATGATCTTAACCAGTGCACTCATACACACACTGCAGTCTTTGTACAATATTTTATTTGTGTGGGTCTGTACCTAGACTTAATAGATCAAATATGGATAGAATAATTAACCTGCATGTTGTGTGCTCTGCATGTATTATGTGATTGCTGTTGAATCTTACAGGAGGAGGAGAGAGCTGGAAGAACAAGTTACACACTTAACCAATAGTCATAAATCATTAGAACAATGCTCACACAAGGTAAGGTGATTTATAGGACACTGCACCAGTCATTGCAGTATTCACATTACACTTTATTGAAATCATCTTCACTGTCTAGATATCAGTGCTCTTTAAATGTGAAGCAATCCATACATTTGAATATGAATTGACTTGCCTTCCTTATTAGATTCACTGAGTGTTTTAACACCACAATGAGCACTTATATAAAGACAGTTGAGAATTGTATGACCTGATTACTCCAGTTTACTTAACTTGCTGCATTACTTTATTTGTTCCAATGTTTTATATTCAATTAATGAGTAAAGTTCAATTTTTTTCTTTATAAATTATTTAAATTCATTGTTTGTTAAAATTATCTTTGATTTCCAAGGGAATAAAAAGCGTTTTTGTTGAGGCATGTTAAATACCCTTTTTTTTGGCAGCAAGTTGAGCTGAGGAGTTATAGTCAACGACTGCTGGGCATATTTAAACATAAAACTTTTCTCCTGTGATCACTTGCAGACCCATCCCTGGTTGCTCCTTACTGTAAAGATTTTGACAGAATTTTGTAGCCTACCAAGATTGTGGTTTACCTTCAGTGATGTCTGATCATTGCAGCAACTATAAGTTAAAGAATCTTTTTAAATTTTTCATTCATATAGTACTCTTAACATACCATCAGCAACCAAAGTAATCTCTTCATTGTAGAATAGGATATGCTGTTTTAACACCTGAAATTTGTGAGGCCCAGAAAAGCCCCCAAAAAACAAAGCACCCCCCAACCCAGGTGATATATCTATTTAATCAAGACTTCAGGAGGAATTGAAATAGCCTGGCCACATTGAACATACAGCATAGTGTTAGCCAAAAAAAGACAACCCCAGGACTTGAAGAATGCAATTATTTTCATTTGGAAGAAGGGCAGCAAAAAGAGATTGCATACATATAGAGGAATATTGCTTTTAAATCTTAGTGGAAAAATCTTTAGCAAAATCCTAGAAAAAAGACTAAAACCAATAATCGAGCCTTGATTATGTGAAGCTTGATTGAAATTAAGAAAAAAAAACAGAAGCTGCACAGATGCTATCATTGTTTTAAAACAGCTCACTGAGAAATCTATTCAGTATAAGCAATAGCTTCATCTACTGACTATTTAGCAGACATTGGATACAGAATAGATAACTTTTGACAAGAATTAATTAAGTATATTCTAGATGGAACGTACATAAATGTAATCCTTACTTATAATTTAATTTATGATTGTCCAGTACATTTTTGTAATTTCCTGTGAACATTTTTAAAAACCTCTGGCTAAGTAAATCAGTGGTAAATAAAGCAGTGAATATTCTGGAGGAGTGAATACTGTAATAATAAAAAATATAGTGAATTAAGTATAAAGGCAACTCTTAAGTATACACAGCTAAACAAATGTTGTGATAGCATTGATCACAGTAGGAATACTGGAATCATGTATGATGGCATGAGTTTTTTCTGACCATTTCTGGAAAGTCAGGCAGCCGAATGAACTTATAGGTGATAATAAATTCAGCAGTTTGAACATCCATTATTATCAGGTAAGGAAGATGCTAAAGGGGTTGGTCTGCAAGTTTTGATTCTGCCAGCATTCGTTGTATAATTTGACTTGCTCTGTTCTTACAGGAAGATCCTTGAGTTGGAGGAAGAGTTGAAGGTTGTTGGCAACAATATGAAATCTTTGGAAATCAGTGAACAAGAGGTAGACTAAATATAAGCTTGTGCCTCCCTGGAAACCTGCATGGTGTTCATCAGTTCGTGCAGTTATGAATTGATTTCCAAATTGTTGTACACCATGGCAAAACTAAAATGATTGACTGTTTTGTGCATGCACAAATCAGGGTGCTCATAATAAACAAGTGTTGTCATCTTTCATATCACTTACACCCCTGAAAGAAAAAGAAGTTCAAATTGTTTATGAGTAATGTTACAGCAACATATGGTCAGTTATAATCTGATTGACATTGCTAAATAATACATTTCTAACACCTTGTGGCTAGCATGTGCTCTTTCCTGGTGGTAATTTCAAGCTGCATAGAATATTTTTGTTTTTATTTCAGTGTTGAGGTTATGTTCATATTATTTGATTTCAGATGGGATATTTACTTGACAAGCTTTTGTTAATGTTTATTATTAGGCAGAATTGACCTTTTTGAAATCTTCAAGATTTATTTATAAGGAAGAAAGTTCAACATAAAGTGCTTAACATATGTATTTTTAAAATAAAAATTAAAGGACATGATATGTAGGAAATAATTTTATATATAAAAAAATTAGATCATTAATAAACATCTAAATTGGACATATTGGTAACAGTGGTCATTGAGGAGCAGGCTAAAATATAAATAGCATGGAGTGTAACATTTTCACATACAACAAACTGAATACCCAAGAGTTAATATAAAATATTAAAAAAAATTATTAGCTAGAACAGTAGTCAGCACCAATGATTAGATACTTGGAGCAAAGTGCAAACTAAGCAAACTTGCTGAGGTTGAGGTTCACACCAAGAACTGGGACAAGTGGCAAGATACAGTACAGGTTCTGTGAATCTGACAATAACAAAGATCATCAGACAAGAAGATATAGAATTTCTGCCGTATGTGCCGTTTTTGGCTCAAAAGAACAATAGATATATGAAATATCAACTGGCAAAGAAAATATTAAATGAAAGTTTTTGAGTTAGTCAAGGAAAAAAGCAATATTATGTTGTGACTCATTCTGTCGTTTGTCTTATTTATCACTTAAAATACTCAGCATTCAGAATTTTACTATTACCATGTTTTATTTTTTTTTGGTATTTCTCATCAATCATATCATATGATCCATCATAATTTCTCACTGTGTGTGGTTTTCTACCATAGTTTAGGCAGATGTTGGTTGCTTCCCCCACATATGTTGTGGTAGGCTGTGAAGGCTTAATATTTTGTTCACACCACTTATATCCTTCAGCATTATTGAGTTATGTTGGACATGTGATGAGAAGAGATAATAACCGAATAGCAAAGCGCAAGCCCTCATGTGGGAAACAACAGAAAAGAGGAAGACCCAAAGAGACACTGGGAAGAACATTGATGAGAGAGGCAAGAGCAGCAGGAATTGGCTCCCTCAATGAGATAGAGCTGCTTGTACAGAACAGAGACAAATGGCGAGATTTTATAAAATATCTTTAAAAGAATTGAAAACTGCTAGAATAAAAATTCAGATAAGAGAGGGAGTATCTTGGTCTATGCCCTATGGGCTGGCTACGGCTCGAAAGGTCAATAAATAGATAGATAGATTATTGAGTAGATAAATGTTCATTCTTTCATGAAGTGATAATCTGCATGTAGCTGTTATGGTCATATTTCATTGTCAAGGATTATGTAAGGTTAATTAGCTGGAAATATACATGAAGTTATGTGCCAGTGTTGGCTCATTCTCAACTAACAAGCATGTTGGCAGAAGTGAACCTGGCTGTAGACTCATAATCAGTCTTAAACATGTAACAACTCTAACATTATTGTAAATTAAAAATCACTTTAATGACTTAAATAGAACAGTTTATCCCATAGTTAACAGTAAATTTGAATGTAGAGCACTGTTTGATGGAAGTTTATTTTCAAGTGGTGATTTATTTTTAATTGACAATTATTTGTAAACTGTAATTTTGTTTTTGTTTCATTTTTTGTTGTTGCCTGTCTTAATGTGTAGATAAATAATGTTAAATCTTTTAATGCAGTTTAGAGTGGGCAGTAAACTGATAATATTAAATTAAAACTATATTCCTTTTGGAGTTCTAAAAGGAATATAGTTGGAGTTGTTTGTGTGAAAAAAATGATATAACATATTCCCCACCAAGGGGTTTAACACATTGCAGAACGGCCATTTTTAGCAAATTAAAAAAAAATTGAAATAACAATGAGAAAATAAATGAAATTTGATGTAAAGAGTTTGTTTGGCTAATTTGCTCAGGAAGTAGGAAAAGAGGTTGAATAAGATAATTACAAGGTTTTAGTGAAAATAACTGTGGAAACGTCAATAAATTAAAAACCTTGAAAACTGGCTCCTCGGTTTAGCTCATCTGTAACTAGAGCCAGTTTTTGCTGTTCATGGTACAGAATGTGTTAATCTTATATCAAAGGTCTCAGTTCATAGCTATTGCTTTTTTTTCTCAGATTGCAAAAAAATGTAATAGCTAATGATATTGCTGAAATGTTCAGATATTTATTAATTATTGTTGTCACATGTGCACTTATGATGCTAACATATTATCTGGTTGTTAAATGAAATAGTTTTGTTTTCTCTCTATTGATTTGCCAGCTAGGATGTAACTATAGACAATTGTTTGCAGTTTGACATTAGCTTTTAAAATAATTTTTTCCCTGTTTTGCCAGCTTTAATGTAACTAGAAAAATTGTATAAAGTTTGACTTTTGCTTTTATAATTCTTTGCTCATTTTATTGAAAACATATTGTGCATAGTTTGCGAATTTGTATATGAGAATTATGAGAATGATTTTCTGCAAGATTAATGTACTAAACTATGTTTTGTTTGCTTCTTGTCAATGACAGGCCTCCCAGAGAGAGGACAGCTATGAAGAGACAATCCGTGACCTGACACACAAACTCAAAGATGTGAGTATATCAAAGCATTAGACTCATTTAAAATAAAATAATGTTACAGATTGGACTCTCAAGTCATACTTGCTACTTAAGCATTCATACTTCTTCTCATCAATTTTTTTTTTCTATTTGGTGTTATATACTGTAATAATCTTTTCCAATGCACTTAATTGTAAATACTCATGTGGTGTTATGATTAGTGCACTCACCTACTGATCTAAAGATTTTGGTGTTCAAGTATCACTTGAGGCAAAATCTTTTTCCAACCTAAAAGCTCTCGAGGTCCACCCAGCCTCTTTAAATGGGTACCAGAGATGTTCTCTGGGAAGGAAAGACAGTGAGGAAGTGAACTGGTCACATGACGAAGTACATTGACTAAGTACAATGAAGTCACAAACAACACTACATTACTCAATGGCATTTGCTGTGGGAGTACCTTTACTCTCATAGTAATTTTTTGCATGCAATTTAAAAACAAAACTGAGCTAGAAACCTAAATATGTTGTTCATGTCTGACCAGAAATTCTATCAAACACCTATTTTACTTTGAATGCATCCATTCAAGTCACAAAAGCAATACTACCGTTGACATTTTTATGCATGCATGCTCTAATTTTTTTCTCAGACATAAATGATATTTCTGTAGCATTTTGTCAATGGTTGTCACTTCCCCAACATAATTCTATACACTTTCTATGATATTCTAATCTTGTGATTATTCTATGTCCAACCTAATACTAGTGTGAGAACCGTGCCAGCGATGCTGAACGCTCAGTTTCCAAACTACAGAAAGAAGTGGACAGATTGGAAGGTAGACATCATGCCACTAATTATCTTGGCTTGCACTTATTCTGCCAGTACTTGCATGCGCATGATTTTGGGCTAAATTGAAGACTGACACAACTGCTTTAATCTGAGCTTTTTCTCTTTCTGACACATTTTTACATATTTGAACTTTTTTGTGCCAGAAACTTTTCATTCTTGTAAAATTTTCAAAAGATTTATAACCTTTATCAAAAACGTAAAACAAATTCGGCAAATTGGTCTGTTGTTAAGTTTGCTTGTAACATTTTATTATTGATTACTGGCTTCTGGCACTAGAAGAAATTAAACTTTATTAATAGTTAAAATCTATATTCCATCTATGGCATACTAAATTTTACTTGTTAACAGTATGGTATGAACACTATTTATGGAATGCATGATAGCAGATTAGTAACAATACTTGCTGGGCAGTAACTGAAAACTCAAGAGGCATGTATAAAATACACTATTATACATTGTGTTATTGAATTTAGTAACTCAACAGAACAAAGGTTGCACTTTAATAGTTTTAATATTTATTTTTATCAAATCATTTTCTTCTTATCTTTGGCTGTGAGCCAACAAAGCAACCTATGGCATTTTGTTTTATAGATCAAAAACAAAATATATTCACCAAGTTCTTTTTCAGGGTGCTCCTATTCTTTTTGACACTGTGCACATCTGCACAAAGTTATCGTTGATTTGACTATTTTAAGTTTTAGTACCATCTATCTCCTGGAGGTAATAATGTTTTGCACAAATTTACCAGAGCAGAAACAATTCACAGAACTCTCCACAGTTAATGTTTTTGTTGGAAACAGCAGGGAAAAAAAATGAAGATAAAAATAAAAAAAAATTAACTTTTCATATCTGAGGTCTTTCTAAATATAAATAAAACGTCATTTACCAGTGGTCTGTGCATACATTTGTTATATTTACAACAGTTAAAAGTACAAAATTAATACAATTTTTATTGAAGTAAGTTTACAGAATGCATAAACTACTCATTATTAACAGAAAAAGATTGCATGCAGTTTTTATATAATTATATTTTCAGCAGATGACAGTTATCTTCGCTGACATAAAGGTTGAGGCAATACATCACTAAACTGCTGTCATTGATTTTTATATGATAACATAGACTGATAAAGATAAGTAGTGTCAATCAATTGTTGTTGACCAGTCCTAACTGCTATATACATATCACCGAAGGCTTGAAGTAAAATTATATATATAAATAGAAGAAAACAATTATATGTGCACTACTGTTGTCTTATGAAATTTAGAGGTTAAACAATATATCCATATTAATATAGTTGGTGCATTGTTAGAGGGTAATAAAAAAAAAAAAAGCAGGCCTAGAGGAACACTAAAAATAAGAATATTAAGGTAAGAGGCAAAAAAAGCAGGTATCAGCTCCCTCACTGAGAATGAAGAACTTGCCCAGAACAGTCTTGTGGCAAGATCTGATGCTTGATAACAAAGATCGTTGGACAGAATGTAGAATTTCTGTCGTGTGTGCCGTCTTCCACAGAACAATAAAATAGGTTGTTAGAACTGCATTCTGGTTAAAAAGAAATGTTTCTAACTTTTATCAAAATTTTCTTCAAATGTTTTTATCTTACCAGCTTATATAGAAAAACTGCTACTGGAGCATTTAGTTATATTTTTTTTCTTTTCATTTTAGTGAAGAACAAGATATATCTATCACTACAAATTTGTTAATGTGATCATACACACCCCACCTCCCAATGTTTGCTAAATTTTAGTAAATCTCATTCTGCGATCTTAGCATTTGTACAGAAATCTATTAATTCATTATTGAAACCTTTTGATAGAAATTTTATTTTGTCTGTTAACACGCCTTATATGCAGCAACCACTGCATTAGTTTGACTGCTGTCATCTGCATAGACAGATGGTTTTCTCATTTAGTTGCTTCTTCTTAAACATTGAAGGCATAGCTAGCTTGTTCTACTAACATGTTTGAATTTGCTATCGGTCAGAATTCAGACACATTGGTAAAGTAAAATGCAGCTTTCTTTCTAGAGCATATATTATATATATCTATAACCACTTTTTTCTTTAAACCACTAACATTTATCCATATCTGAGAATAAAATAATTTGGTAAAATCAGTTGTACCATAATTTACTGTTTTATATTATGTTTGTACAGCATTACTATCTGTATTAAAGTTTAGGCTTTATTTATTCATATCTTTATTATGGGAATATGTCTCTCTGGTTTGAGAGATGATGTAAAAATGTACTTTTCTGTCTGTCTCTCTCATTTAAAAAAATGATTTTGAAGTTAGTTAAAATTGGGCACTCTATTTCTGATGTCCTTCATTGTCAAAATCATGTGTCACATACTACATGGCATAGGCGATCATGTCCTGCCTTAAGGTGCATCGTATAAATTCTGTTGACTGCCCCAACAAACAATTTAGTATTTTCTCTATTTGCTGTCTGTGATCTCTCTATCCAATTGTTTTGCCAGTTTTAACCAGGTTTAACCTCTCTTCTCATAATGTGCCCAAAAAATATTTCTTTCTGATGTTTTTTAGGAGCTTTCTTTTGTGTTGACCTCTGAGAATTATCTTGTTTGTCTTTTTAGCTGTCCAGGGAACTTTCAACATTCTTCAGAAAAATTCCATCTATGTGACCTGCAATAATCTTTTCAGGTTTACTGTTGATGATTCACTTCCATATGGGTTCTATATAGCACAGGTGAACTCTCTTTCTCACCTTATATTAACATAGACTTCTGTTGCACAAGATGTTTTTTATTTTCTGATCATGCTACTTTGGTCTTTGCTATTCTGCTTTTTATTTCTGTGGTGCATCTTCCAAATGATGTTATTGTTGTGTCCAAGTATTTGATGTTCTGCACTTGTTTCAGATTTGTCCCACTTATTTTTATGTTGCATAATGATGATAGTTGTTTCTTCAATATGACCATGACTTCTATTTTCATACTGTTTAGACTGAGACCATTTCATTAGATATTATGCGTATCATTTTTGATGCCCTTATTTCTATCTATTGACCTTTCGAGCCATAGCCAGCCCATAGGGCATAGACCCGGATACTCTTTCTTTTATCTAAATTTTTATTCTAGCAGTTTTCAATCCTTGTAAAGATCTTTCATCAAATCTCGCCATTTGTCTCAGTTCTGTGCAAGCAACTCTTGTCTCATTGAGGGAGCCGATTCCTACTACTCTTGCCTCTCTGATCAATGCTCTTCTCATTGTCTCTCTGGGTCGACCTCTTTCCTTTTACCTGTTGTTTCCCACATGAGGGCTTGTTTTGTTATTTGGTTATTATCTCTCCTCATCACATGTCTAACATATGACCATCATCTTTTCTTTATTACTGAAGATAGTGGTTGATAGGAGATTTCTCTAATTTCGTTTGTTTTATTTCTACATGATTTATATTTTGGATGAATCAGGTATTGCAGAAGATAAACTTATTGGTTGATTGATTAACAGACTTTATTATTAACATTTTGTATGAGCATGAATATTTGTTTGAACAGAATGTGGAGTTCTAGATAGTCATTCTAATCCATACTTATAGCAGTACTTGGCATATGTTAGAGGTGAATCTTAAGTCTTGTGTGATCATTAACAGATTGAACTAACGCATGTCTTGCATGTTTTTTATCATGTGTTTGCAGAGTTATTAGATGAGTGTCGTACACAGAATTGCAATTTGAAAGTCGAGATGGAGCAGTGTCTCAGTGACTTGGCTAGCATCTAGTGTGAAAGACAGGTGGAAATTTTCTTTTTTTATTGCGATGATACATTTAAACTAAATGAAAAATATATATGTATATAATGTAATTGTGGTATTTGAATATCTCTGCTCATAAACTCTGAACTCATGCAGCTTTTTTGAGTAAAATATGACTAGGTATGTCAAATGTTATGTGGGAATTTGTACAGTTTTTACTCCATACCATCATCACAGAAATTTAGCTGGCCCAGAGATCTGTTTAAAAATGTTTTTTTTTTGTGTGTAAATATTTGTTATAATAAAATTACAAGCTACTGGTTAGCAGCAAGAAGTAGAAGAGGAACTTCACAGGAAATGGAAATGAGTAAGTGGACCACTTCTACTGCTGCAGAAATTGAAGGATAAATGTTACCATTGAGAGAAGCAGCAGGACTGGGTAGGAAAATGACATCTTAACATCTCTGTTGTTCATTTGGAGCATCGGCCTGTTCAGTGACTATGATGTTGATGATTTTGGAAATATTTTTGATAAATCATCAAAAGTAGACAAAGTGGAAAAAATGTGAAAGTAAAGAATCGTAAGCTAAAGCATCCTCCTATACAAAGAAGAGAGAAAAACACACCAGAATGATGTGACATCTCATTACATTAGTCCACAACCTTGGCAGTCACTATGTGACTTCACAATTTCCTTCCAAACATCATGTTTAAGAACTACTTTCTGAGATAAGGTTAATCTGGTCCTTTCTCTGAAGTTGTCCTGCTATCTCTTCATCTCCACCTGCTAGTTAATTCATGTGCCATCTTCAACACAGGTAACATGTAGCTGTTTTCATTTTCAGCATTTAATGTACAAGTACTCTTGTTTATGATATTATGCACTTAGGATTGTACTGTGTATTTTACTATTATTATAGAGGTTTAGATAACCAATCATGGGTGGTCTGAACAGATTAATCCAATTTACATGATTTTGTTTGAGAAATATTGATTTGGTAGTCTTACAAATCACAAAATAAAAACAGCATTGGGGTTCCACTATATATAAAACCTAAACAAGATTCGAGTTTGTACTAGAATGATGAAAATATATTTTAATGTTATATTTAAGTAGTATAAAAAATCCACATACTTTTTACATTTTCATATTAAATATCTGAAATGCACATGAAAATTTGAGAGCTAATTTTTTTTTTATGATTGATCAACAGATGAGTTGCTTTCAGAGAAAGAGAAGTACAAGGCAATTTCGGATGAGCTGGATTCAACATTTGCTGAGCTGGCTGGCTACTGAGCCTACTCTAACAAGTTGATACATGGGCTTCCTTTCATCTCACTTGTCACATTCGTCTGACTACTTGTTTTGTTTTAGGCTCAGTTTGTTGCCAGCTTTATTTGTCATCTTAGCAGGCAATGTTCACTTTCTAATATTTCTGGCTACAAACTTTACACTCAAAATTTACTCTGTAAGTAACACACACATACAAAATTACATATACATAATTTTTATGTCAAATTAAAACTGGTTAACAAATGCTGTCAAAACACCAGTAGATTGTAAAAAGCTTATCCTTGCTTGCACTTTTGTTATATGTACAAAGTATAGTGCTTTTCTAAGTTTCAATGCGTCTGAAGCATGGTTTTGACATATTTTTTTCAAGGAAAACGTTTTGCAGTTTGTCTGGTGCATAATGTTCTGTGTCAACATTAAGCAATGTTTAAAAGAAATATTTTTATATACAGAAACAATATTTTTGATGTTTAAAACATTTACAGCCACAGTAAAAGGTAGTAGGTTTCCAAAAGTGTGCAGTGATTTGTGGCCGCGTCAGAGTGAGTGATCAGCATGGAATAACCAGGAATATCAATCTTTCAGTTTCAGAATTAAATTATGAATTTCAGAGAAATTCATTGTTTAGACAAGATCTATACATGACTTTGTTGCCACCATCACAGCAAGTCTGATGAGACATTTGGGTTGGGATGCATGGTTGCTTTAGGCCTGTGCTGACATGGATTGCCTTGTTGAAATCTGGTAGGCAACGTATTCAATTCATGCCAATCTGTCACCAATCACCTAGGTCTGATGTTGAGACAGCCAGACGCATACCAACAACATTGACAGAGTACAAATTTAGTGTGCCTTCCATCATCTCATGTTATTCTTGGCTTACCTCTGCAATGACTAAAACATCCATGCAATATATTCTTTGTGTATTATTTAAAAATAAAGTTTACAATTTCTCTCTCTCTTTCTTTTTTTTTTTTTTTTTTTTTAAAAAAAATTTACCTTGCATACTAAAGTTTTAATATTTTGAATGAATGCATTTACTGTTTTGAGTTTGTGAATGTAATACTCTCTATATGCTTCTCAGCAACTGTATAACATTCACAGTCTGACTAAATAAACGCTTGAGCACAAATATATTTCTTAATTGGAGGTGTCTTACATTATAACTGTATTTACTTTCACACTTGTACAGAAACCAGCCTGCTTTGTTTGTCCCCGTGTCTGGTGGTTAACTTGTTAACTGTTGAATAGGTTTATAAATAATCTGCCTGTCACTGAGCATAATTAATGAAAATTGGAGGCATTTGTGCTCACACATCTTTTACACTTAATGCAGTCAGCAATTACAATTCTGAGAAGTGATGAGTTGTAATAATTTACAATGAACCAACATCAACTATTGCATCATAGATAGTGTAGTGCTACATGATTTTCCTCAAGGGTCAATAAAATGATCATTTATTCTCCAGCTTGTGTGCAAATGGTCTGAATCAGTACAGTATACATCTTTCATTTCTTTTCAGAATTTTGTAATTGTTCCCTTTGCATGAAACTGTAAACCCTTCATGTGGTGATGGTGCTAGGTTTTTATTAAAACCAGTTGACATTACCACTTTAACGTGTTGGTTTTATGAAGCTCAAGCATTTTATTTCATCTCTCACAATTTTGACTATCTTGCTTTGTGAAAGTTGCAGTTTCTACCATTATTATAAGTTGTTTATATATATATATATACACACACACACCAAGTTTTCACTGAAGTGAGGCATGTACCGAGATTACTAATTGATAACTGATATATATCATATGTGAAAACAAAGCAAGACTCATGATTAAGATATATAACTTTATTGTGAACTGGATCTGTGGAAGAGGACATTCTGACAGCGACATCTGTTCTGTAGCAATTACAAACCGCAGCAAGATATCACAAAATGTGTATTATACATGTTGACAGTAATTTTACAATGGGGAAACTTCAAGGCCAGACAAATAAACAAACAATTGACAACACTTGTGTCTGCTTATTATTTACATCACTTGCATTTTATAAGTAGCTCCAAGATGTGCAATATGTCACTGTTAGTGAACATTGGTGCTTCTTACACCATAATTTTATATATATATATAAATATAATACCTATGCCAACCGGTATGGCACATGATGATATATATATATATAAATAAATAAAAGCATGATTATTGTATGCTATTAAAATTGCACTAGATTTAGGAGGAAAAAAACCCCACCTAACTGCATAGCACTCTACTACAGATATTTAGGCATTGAAAAGTTAAAAGGAAATAAAACTAAAATATTAAAAGCTTATTTTATGACACTACATGTACAGTTAGCTGACATTCTTGAGAATAAATGTCAATTTGATCTAGACATGTACAGCACCTCCAGAATGATCTGCAGCTGCTTACAAATTACAGCCTCAAAATTAAATTTCTTGAAATTTGCTGTGGACAAACATCACACCCCCTCCCCCATTTACTATTTATGGTGAACCAGGAGTGTTGGATTTTTTTTTTTAAAGTGTGCAGTTAAAATTAAAAATTACCATGGCAAAGAAGGCTGTTAAAAAAAAAAAAAATTAATAAATTCCACAAATTTTCTAGAATTCGACCCCCTCCCAATGATAGGGAAATATTTACTGTCAGTAAGACATAAAACAAACCTTTGTATTATGGGATGGCAGGAAACGACACTTTGAGGGAGCTGGATTGACAGACTTATGGTGGCTGTGTTAATAGACAATGTAACACCTCCTGTAGCCATGGTGTGGTGCGTTTGAATTTCAGGTCATAAATCTAATGTAACCCAGGAAATTATTACAGCATTTGATTCCCATGTGTCTGCTTAGGTAAACACACAGATGTGTAGCAAAAGTTAAAAAAAAAAAATTTTTATAACCCAAATATAACATTTAAGTGGAATTAATTTTTACAATGGTATCATGAAAACATCACCCACAGATAGGAATCGTAAAGCAGGCTACTTGGACAATGTCCTCCTATGGCTAGGTTTTTCAATGGAAACATCAAATGATATGAAACCATATCTTTTTGGCTTTTATCTCATCTGGTCTGACTATTCATGTCATTTCTGTTTGCAATATTTCATTTTGCAATGATCTAAAGATCTCCATCAACTTTTATGGATGCACAAATGCAAAATTAAGCTGTGTTTTGTCATTTGTTTGTGATTTCTATTGTAGCTGGACTGACTTGAGCATGTATGGAAACTTATAACCATTGCATAAAGATGCTGCTAAGCAGCTGAACCACTAAGTTAACGTGTAAACTATATGTAACATATAGACAAACTTAGCATCCTAAAACTATTATATATAATACGTCTAAATGACCTGTCACTGATCAGAAAATAAATGTTCTTGTGCCATATAATGCCTATGTCTTAATTCTACTCATACAAAAAGAGGAAGACCTACAGGGACAATAATAAAAAGAACGCATAAGAGAAGCAAAGTTTTTAGGCGTAGACTCATAGATAGGATTGAACATCTTGCCAAGAATATGGATGGGTGGCGAAAAACACTACGAGAAGCCCTATATGGTGTATAATTGCACTGGAAGAATCAAGATCAACATGAAGAAAGCTGATATTAAGGGACTCAAGTTTACCATAAAAGCACAATTTAGAATGGAACACGAACATTTGCATCAGTGTTGATAACATAATCCAATAATGGTTGGAGCTTATAGGAACCCAGGCTGTCCAAAACCCATTCTCTCATTACAGTTAGTATATCCATATGCCTGTAGAGTCCTGTGGAAGTGAAACAAAATGCAAAAATAAGTCGCAAATGCAGGAATCTTCATGAAGACAGCAACAATAAGTATTTGACAGTATGAACATGTATACGACATGAAAATGAACATATTTAGAGCACAATGCATTAAGGCCATCAATGGTTGAATTTGATGTCAATGAATTTATGTTCATTCATTAGGTCCTATCTCCACATCGAAGGTTGGCTATTGGAGCACTATTTTACTCTTTCTCTTATCGTGATGGTGTGTGCTGTAACCTGTCCATTTTTTATGTCCACTTTCACAGTGCACTTTAGTCAACGTGATAATAATGTTGCACAACAGAAAAACATTTTGAAATATTTGGATACTTGGACCTAAAAGAAGTAGTTTGGGTCTACAGTCCTGGTAGCTTAGGAATAGAGTTTAAAAAGAAGGTCAGAATGAAGTCTCTCTATGATCATTTATTAGAGGGTGTGGCTGAGAGACTTTGCAGATTTAGGAGTCAAGCTAGTGCAAGTAGGATGGGGCTACTGAAAGTATCTATCAGGAACTTGCAAGCTACAGAAAATAGCATGCATGCTTGGTGATAGATAAACTGGACATTTATAGGCCTGTCCAAAATGGGAAGTGGTTGGTTGGTTTTTTTCTTTCTTTCCTAATTGTCCTCACCACAAACTGGTCCAGTCAAAAAATGTTATGTTTACACTTGGAAGTTGATATTTGCATTGGTAAAACTTTACTCATTCTCTTAGATCCTCTTCTTACTTGTGCCATCCTTATTTATGTGGCCTCATCAGAATTTAGTCTCGTTTAACAGTGTGTTCATCTAATGTTCTTTATGCCTCATTCACAGCTGTTAGTTTTCATCTTAGTGGCATTATAGTTCTAATCTTTGAAATTTTGCATCATTTATGGATGAAGATGTCTTGGAGAAGTACATTTCTCCCATTCTTAAAACTTAATATTTTATGGAAGTGGTTTTACTTTGTGACACTAGACACAAAAACATACATTTTTTTAGCTACAGTAAATTATTATGAATGATAATTTAGTATGCTCCCAATATAAAGATTAAAAATGGGAAAATTTGACAGTTTCAGGGTATGCAGTGTTCAATTTGTAACCACAAAAGTAGTTTGATATTAAGATAGAGCTTCTTCTAATCACTTTGAATGTGTAATAGGGAAAAGCTTGTGTATTTCACATTCCTGGAAATTCACAAATAAAACTAAAGTATTAATGATAAACAACCATGCATTAGTAGTTATGTATGTAAAGGAAAAGTCAATATTACTATTACGTAAATTAGAAGGTGTATTTATTTTTTAAAAATAATGGAGGAGGATCAACAAAAGCAACAAATCCAAAATTAATGGTCAATCAAGCTGACAATTGACACTAAAGTATTGTGATAGTGTTATTTAGAGATGTGATTTAGTTAACTCAAAGTAGAAGTCCTTTAAAAACTTACATAAATGAATAGGGAAAAAAAATTGTTTTCTTCTACAACTGTTGAGTGTCACCAGAACATATTCTAGGCAAACAATCTTAGAAGCCGATTGTTTTGCCCATATACAGTTGACTTTACTAACAAAGTTACATATGTATGTTTATTTCCATCTCTTTATCACCAATAAATACAGTGCAAACATGTTTATAACTAATTCCAGACAAACTAGAACTAACCCCTTCTAAAATAAACAATCAGAAAAAGCTATCTAGTTTTTAATATAATGATTTAAATTGTATCAAGGTAAGCTACCTTACCACTAAACATATCAAGCTCAGCTGTAGATGCTGCAACATCTGAATCTGTACAGCGGATGATAAGTTTGTATTTAGCCACCTTTGAGATTAAACTTATAGGATCATCTACAACTACAGCTCCACAGGCAGCAAGCAAATCATACAGATTCTCTGTAATATGAAAGTTATCAATTTCAATAACACACAACAGACTAATATCCACTTGTCATAACATACAGAACAGAACAAACAACTATCATGTCATGTAATTATTTGTCTTAAAAACTCTACGAGATGTGCTTATAAACATAAAATATACAGAAAATAATATGACTATATTAGCACAACAAAATATGTTAACACATAGTACTGAAACAATACATAGTGTATGGATTTTCATCCATATGCAGTGATACCGGAGCCTTCGTATAACTATAATAGTGATGGAGCTGAGAGCAAAAGATCATTGACAGTAATTAGGAAAATGATGTCATTTTGGTCACCATTATAGAAAGTGAATTATGCTTGTGTTCGCCCAATGACTAAAGGAGTACACCTCTTTGTCATCTGCCCTTAAAAGGATGTTAAGTGAGCATGCCTGCATTGTATTGTGGTTTGCAGTATAACTGTGATATTTGCGCCTTTCGGCCCAACACATCTGACTTCAGGATGACATTTTTGAGTACCAAGTTGTCTTCCCTCCCTATTCACTTGGCCAGACTAGACAGGTCAGTCTGTTAGTGGGGGCACCATGGCGAGGTGGAGCAAGGTGTCTTGATGGTTCTGATTCACAAATTCTGGAGCAAGCCATCAGCTGTGGGTCGCAGATAACTTCCAACTCTGCTGCTGTGAGGCGCGCTTTTGCATCCAAAGTCAATTATAAACTTAAACTCTGTTACACTGAGTTGCAGCATACTTTGAAATATTTGAACCTACGTAAGACAAATGTAATATTTGGGTACATAACCTCCAATCATTTTCATGTCCTGTTATAAGCTGGACATTGTAAAAATATATAAATTAACTACCTTGGATTCAGCATTACTGAAAATCACCTTTTTTGATATACAAGATATATACCTTCAGCTCCAAACCAGCGAATCTTGGACTCTATCCTCCTCACAATTAAAAATACACTTCACATGTATTATCCATTATTATTAGAAATTACCCCTAGCAAGAAAAAGAACACCTTTGCTTTAAAGACAACTGTAAAAATGAAAAGAAAAAAAAAACATGAATAACAGAATGATCCAGTCGGCAAAAAACAAAAAAAAATGGTCTTAAATCATATTGAGATAAGCTACCAGCTCTTAATGGACCTCAGATTCTATAAAGATTCTCACACAAGATCCATTGTGCCTCAAAATTGACAGGATGTCACCATAAGGACATAATGATGATAGCATACCACCCATAACAGGACAGAACATGATACACATAACACACCATCAAATTCTGACAAAATAATACTGTCAAAGGTGGAACGAAAACTAGTAGATGAGTACGCAGGTTTTAGAAATAGAAGATCATGCACTGACCAAATATTTCACCTGCAAATTACTGTAGAACTGTCACAGAAATAGAATTCATCCTTATATATAAACTTCTTAGACTTTGAGTAGGCATTCGATAGCATTCATCATTTTGGAAAATCCTATATGCATGTGAGCCATATTTAGCATGAGAACATTTATTGAAAAGTACATAGAAGTAAACAAACCAATATATGCCTGCTTCATAGACTACACCAAAGCTTTTGATAGAATACACCATAACCAACTTATAGACTGCCTAAAAGATATAAATCTAGACGACACAGACATACGACTAATATGTAATTTGTACTGGGAGCAAACAGCAATAATAAAATATAACAAGGAGAACTCTGCACCCATGGACATAAAAAGAGGAGTAAGACAAGGATGCATCCTGTCACCAAGCTTGTTCAATCTATACACTGAGCAAATCTTTAAAACATCTCAGAGATGTCAGGCCTAAACAATAATGGAAAGATAATAAATAACCTAAGATATGCTGATGATACTGTTCTACTAGCAGAAAATCCTAAAGACCTACAATTGCTTAATGTAATGAACATAACAAGCAAAAAATATGGACTTGATATGAATATCAAAAAGACTAAAACTATGATCATAAACAAAGAAAATTCTCAAGACCTACAAGTAAATATCACAGTGGAGGGAATACATCTGGAGACAGTCCAGAGCTACAACTACCTGGGACATCCTATAACCAATGATGGAAAGTGTAAAATTGAAATAAACAAAAGAATAGGCATGGCAAAAAGTAATTTTAATGCCATGAAAAATATACTAACAACAAAACAAATATCAGCAGGGCTGAAACTAAGAATGGCAAAATGTTACATCTTCTCAGTATTCCTGTATGGTGCAGAAACATGGACATTAGACCAGAAAACAGAACAGACAATTGAAGCCTTTGAAATGTGGATTTATAGAAGAATAGGTAGAATTAGATGGAAAGGAAAGAAAACAAACGAAGTTTTAAAACAACTGAAAATAAAAAGAGAACTACTAAATACAATTAAGACAAGACAAATGAAATTTTTGGGGCATGTTAAAAGACACAACAGCCTACTAAAAGTAATATTGGAAGGGAAAATACAAGGTAAAAGAGGCAGACCAAGACTAACATGGATGAATAACATCAAAAGATGGACAAGTCAATCTATGACAGCCTGCACCATCAAAGCAAGAAACAGAGTAGAATGGCGATCCATGGTAGCCAACCTTCGTTGCAGAGAAGGCACTCGATGATGATATGCATGTCTTCTGGAATAAAATCGTCAATATTTTAAAGGACAATATATACGGCAAATGCTGTGTAAGACATGAAGGACAGCAGACAGCTTGATTCAGAGTCATAACGGAAGTTAGATAAGAATGTATTTTGTCACCACCCCTTTTCCTTGTGATTATGGACCGGATCATGTGAATGGTTGTACAAGAGGGATTACATGGGGTCTCATTAGACGTCTTGAAGATACTGACTGTGCAGATGTTGGGATGCTTGCCCACTGTCACCAAGGCATAGAAAATAAAACATAGAGTAGATCAGTTTGCTAACACAGTAGGACTGAAACTAAATGCAGAGAAAACTAAAATCATGTAGATAAATGCCAAAAGTACCAAAAAAATTGCATTCAGGAGTGGGACTAGAAGTGGATCACTTTAAATACCAAGGAAGATTTATTTCATCATATAGAAACATTGAGATCTCTGCTAGAATAGGCATGTCAGCCAATGCAATCAATGGATTTAGAAACATTTGGCGTTCAACCAGTCTCTTTCTCAGCACCAAGCTTAGAGTTTCATCATTATCATCGAGTGCCATCTCCACAACGAAGGTCGGCTACCATGGAGCGCTATTCTGCGCTGTCTCTTGCTTTGATTGTGCAGGTTGTCATAGGCTGGTTTGTCCATCTTTTGATGTTACTCGTCCATGTTAGTCTTGGTCTGCTTCTTTTACCTTGTCTGTGACGGTGGATGGGGCGGAAGAGTCAGCAATGACCAACGGTCCAGAAAGCAAAAACAGCAAAGTGTGTGGTACACAAGAGGCATGTTCAGGACACGAAAGATGAATGTGGCTGACCACCGTGAAAGAGATTGGAGCCTCATCATGTACTAGTCCAGAGGAAGCCATGGAGAGGAATCAGAACTTAGAGTTTACAAGTCAAATATCCGATCCATGCTCCTAATAGTAACGGAAACAAGGAGAATGAATCATCAGGTATAAACCCCGACGTAGAGAGAATTTGAAGGCCCCTCTTTTACCTCTTTCCCTTCCTGATTAGAACTGAATTATCTAACTTAGATTTGTAAAAACTCGATTTTGCAAGAGCTGGAGAGAGCGTTATTGGGAAACGAAAGATAAAAGAATAGCAATATTGGGAGCATTACTTGGAAGTCAGAGTTAAGAAGATTCTCAACATCCTTTGGGATCAACAAATTACAAACAAAGAATTCACCAGAAGATAGGCATTAACAACTTCAATCTCTCTCTTTCTGCGATCAGGACTCAATCAGAGTAGGATTCCAGACTCTCACATGAAGTCAGCTGTCTGGTTAAGTGTGTTGATCGCCCCCACAGACAGAACATCACAATTAGAGTCTGCCAGATCCACTCTGATTGAACACCTGTTAAAACGTTGCACTGTGTTCTGCGCCAGTGGCCCAGTGCATCTGATTTCAGCCAGCATTTTATTCAGGTTTGCTTTCCTTAGCCTTTGATTGTCCCCAATCTTCCTGCAAGGTAGCAGATTATCTTTTCTGTAGGGGGATTCTGCCCTCCCAGGTTTACGAGCACCGATTCACAAGAGGTGACTAACACAGACATGCACACACAAAGATATGAGACATGACTAACACAGACATGCACACACAAAGATATGAGATATGACTAACATAGACATGCACACACAAAGATATGAGATGTGACTAACATAGCCATGCACACACAAGGATATGACTAACATAAACATGCACACAAAGATATGACTAACATAAACATGCACACAAAGATATGAGATATCACTAACCCAGACATGCACACACAAAGATATGACACATGACTAACACAGATACACACTAAGATATGACTAAACACAGACACACATAAAGATATGAAACATGATTAACACGGACACACCAAGATATGAGATATGACTAACATGGCACATACCAAGATATGAGCCATGGCTAGCACACACACACACAAGCTAAGATATGAGCCATGGCTAGCACAGAAACACACTAAGATATGAGCCATGGCTAGCACAGAAACACATTAAGATATGAGCCATGGCTTCATGGAAACACACCAAGATATGAACCATGTCTAGCACAGAAACACATTAAGATATGAGCCATGGCTAGCATGGAAATACACTAAGATATGAACCATGGCCAGCACAGACACACACTAAGATATGAACCCTGGCCAGCACAGACACCCACCAAGATATGAGCCATGGCTAGCACGGATATACACATATCAAGAGAAGCAGAAGAGGAGGTAGAAGAGTAGCGATTGCGAAAGGTATCCATATGCTTGGGTTTGTTGTAGTCGGCAGACTCTTCTTAACGTGGGAATCATCGACATACAAGATGCAGGCCCCGATTAACTTCACAGGTTCCGTTCAAACAGTTGTCCGGAGATTTGAGAGTGCAAACTGACCCGTAGAACGTTCCCTTGCATGTACAGTTCCCGGTTGACTGTTCACAGGTGTCGTTGAAACAGTTGTCCGGACATTTGAGAGTGCAGTCTGACCCGTAGTACGTTTCCTTGCATGTACAGTCTGTACTTTACGGGTCACATATGATGTCCGAGCCATCAGAACACATCTGTTCGCACTGTAGCCCACAATTACCATCGGGACAAGTGTCATTACAGGTATAGCCAGGATGTTTATATTGTAGGCATTTTCCGGATTTTTTTTCACATAAAGGATAGACACTGAGACAAGACCTGGAGCAGTCTTGTCCATAGATCCCATGTGAACAGTTGCAGTGACATGTACCTATGATGATGTTGCAGCCTTTGCTACACCCACCACACACTTCACAAAACGACCCAGAATGTCCGTCCAGACAATAGGTGTCTGTAAATGTTTGCACCTCACACATCGTCAGTGCATTGTCGGCCTGTGAAATGGTTGGTGGGAACTCAATCTTAATGTGTGCCATTGGCGTTTGTGTGTTGACTACAATAGTGTTCACAGAAACATTAGGGTATGATATATCATTATACTGGAACACTACGCCGCCACTGTCAGAGAAAGCCTTGAGTGGCATTCTTTACCCGAATCATAGTGCTAGCTCGATGATAGATTTGAATGGTGTGAATCTTCTGGGGCGTGGCAAAGTTCAGATACCAGTAAACAGGATTGGTTCCACTTCTCAATTTTGTGTGTGCAGTCATTGTCATAGAGATTGATCTTTGTTTTGCCATTAACTGCGGCCTCTGGTCCAGATCTGTCTCCTGTATAACAAGCATTAAATGTATCGTTCTGGTTTGTGTTCTGTTTGAGAGCCACATTCCGACCCCCGCCAATGTAGATGGAGCAGATATTTGCAACTATCGCCCCTTCAATCCATAACTTGTTGATCAGACCAGCCCCAGAGCAAAAGACATCAATCTTGTGCTGACTAACTACAAACCTTGATTCTTTGTTACATGAGGCAGAACCATTTAGTTTTACCGTGAAACTGTCCGGATATGTTAAGTCATTCACATAAATCCTAAACCAGGAGAACGGCAAAGATTGATTGAGAGTTGACTCAACTGATGTAGAATTTGTGTCCGGATTACATGTGGTGTCGTTGTTATCAAATAGGAAAGTAGGTTCAGATTTTTGGGCGTATTTGTACACGAGATCCAAGTACTGACACTGGGGTCCGAAACATCCGTGCTGACAACTGTCATTGTTTGGGCATATCCCTGTAGTTTTGTCACAAACTGAGTCATTATAGCAGTGACATTGTAACGTACAATTTGCCCCAAACCAACCGTCTGCACAAGTTAGGTCAATAGCTTCCAAAGCTGCGAACGAAGCCAACAGAATAAAGACTTGATCTACAGCGATGGTTAACGAACTGTGTACAAACATTTATTATCAAACCCGTGATTACATTTCTAAAAATCAGCCAACTCGCTGTGATAACAGATAGCGCGATGTTCTCTAATGGAATGAGACAAACCGTTGGAGACAAGCATAGTCAACATTGTTTACATCATGGCTCGAACGCAACAAGCGTCCATCATGGTGCGTCCCATGACGTCATCAATCAAGAAGTGAAAAGAAGGTGGAAATGGATAAGTCATATTCTATGAATTGAACAAACCAGGTATCCGTACCTTGCATTAACATAGATACCACCTAGCAAATGAAGAAGAGGCAGACCATTGGGGACATGTTGACGAACAATACATGATGAAATGAAGGAGGCTGGCAGGTACTGGCAAGAGATGTCCATGTTTGCTCCAAACCGATTTGGGTGGAGATATCTTGTGAGTGCCCTAAATTCTGACTAGAATTCAGAGACAACAGGTAGAAAGTATGATCAGGGTGGTCTTATGGGTGTTAATAGACACTTTTTTTCTCCTTTACACTTTACTGATTAGGTATTTCTCAATCAAGTGGGTCTTGCAGTGGATGCTAAAAGACCATGTAGTCATGTACATGGATTTTTTCAGAAAATGTTGCAAATATCAAAGGGACACCTTAATGGACCGGGCATTTCTTCAGACTGGTAAATTGCTTGCCATACAACAGCTATTATGGGATGCAAGCCATATAGGACTTTTGAAGATGTAGATGCTTTGGTTTTAATTTTTCATGAAGACATGAAAGGACAATCTTAAATTAGTGTCCTATTTAATTTATCTATCTATCTATTGACCTTTCGAGCCGCAGCCGGCCCATAGGGCGTAGACCAAGATACACCTTCTCCTATCTGAATTTTTGTTCTAGCAGTTTTCAATTCTTTTAAATATATTTTATAAAATCTTGCCATTTGTCTCTGTTCTGTGCAAGCAGCTCTATCTCATTGAGGGAGCCGAATCCTGTTGCTCTTGCCTCTCTCATCAATGTTCTTCTCAGTGTCTCCCTGGGTCTTCCTCTTTTTCTCTTACCTGTTGTTTCCCATATGAGGGCTTGCTTTGCTAATCGGTTATTATCTCTTCTCATCACATGTCCAACATATGACCATCGTCTTTTCTTTATTACTGAAGATATTAGTGGTTGATTGGCGATTTCTCTAATTTCCTCGTTTGTTTTGAATTCGTTCCACACTATACCAAGTATTTTCCTTAGACATTTATTTTCGAATGCGTTCAACTTTGTTTCTATATCTCTTGTTTTCCAGCTTTCACATGCATACGTAAGGGATAGTACATTTGATTTGAATAGCCTAAGTTTTATCTAATTTATGAGCTGCCTTAAAGTATAAAGTTCTCTAGCTGCTACCAAAGCCTTTCTTGGTGGTAGATACATATTCTCTTTATATAATAATTTCATACCATCATCATGTGTCATAAAATTGGCAGTTGTTGCAACACTCTTGGTGACATCTTTACAAGTTTCTTCCAACTTTCATGATTAAGAACTGATGTCTATGTTACAAAGGTTAATCCTGTCCATTCTCTGACATTGCCTTCTGCCTTGTCTTCTTTTGCCTGGTACGGTGACCTGTACAATGGTCTTAGCATGGCATGTAGATCTTGTAACATGTTTGTACGATTTTAATTTTCATTCTTTTACTATTGATGACAATTTTTTTAAATTGGTACTGTGGATTGCTGGATTCTGTCGCACCTTTCCTTGTTCCTGACATAAGATATTCCGACACAATCTTATTTCCAGAGCCTTTATTCTTTCAAAATGGAGTGGGAGTTCCATGTTTGAAGGCATACAGAAATAAGCCATTAACTGTTCGTAATAATCTCTCTCTCTGCGATCAAGACTCAATCAGAGTAGGATTCCAGACTCTCTCATGAAGTCAGATGTCTGCTTAAGCGGATCGATTGCCCCATATAGTTTCTCTTCCAGGGAGGTGGGCGTGGACCACATTGCTCTTCTCAGGTCTGTGTACTGGGGGCAATCCTGTGGAACATGTTTTGTAGTCATATTGTCCAGTGTACAGTGAAATAGACTGGTTGTACATGTGATTTCTCATTCTATTATGGCCAGTGCGTAGGCGAAGTATGATGACTTGATCCCTCCTTGATAGTTGGTGGTATCTGTCACTCTCGTTATGCTTTGGGTGTTCTCGTTTCCATTTTTCATGGAACTGACCTTTGAGGATAGATTTGGCTTCATCATAACTGAGCGGATAGTTCTCCTGTGGTAATCTCCCTCCCTCTTTAGCTAATTTGTCTGTGTGTTTGTTCTCATGTATATTACAGTGTGATGGTATCCACTGAATGACTACTCTCTGGAAGTTAGTGCATAGTTGTCCAGGGTTGTTCTCAAGTCATCTAGTTCATTGTTCTTGGGGCTTTTTAAAGCTGATAGTGCATAAGTCAGAATCACCAATTTATTGTGCATGTTATTTTTGTGTTGAGTAGCCAGTGTTGCAGCATCTGTGATGGCCTCAGTTTCTGCTTTAAAGTTGTTTGAGAATTTTCCAGTAGCTATTGACTTGGTGATCTCGTTCTGGTTATTCAGCGTCAAGAACACACCTCCCCCTCCATTTCTGGTGGCATTTGTAGCAGAGCCATCTGTGTATATGTGGGACCAACAGTCCTGTGGGTAGGTATCGTGTATGTGTTTTTCTGCTACATGTGGTCTTTCTGTGTCTGATTGGGTGCCTTTTTTTCATGATTCCTGTGATATTTTCCTTAAGTTCTGGTATTTTAGGTTTTCCATGAGGAGACATATCAGATGGGCCCAAGGGTTTCGATATTGTTTGGGAAAGTACTGGGTCTCCAGTTGTTAGTTCATTGGCAATTGCAGCGAAGTTGCTCCTCTTTAGTCGTATAATTCCGGAACCAGTTATTCTTTGGTGCATGGGGTGGCTAAGGAGCCTTCTATATTTCTTCGCTTGTTGCAATACTTTAGTGACCTGTCTGTCATCTAAGGGTTGTAAACCTGTTGCTGTTTCTAGAGTCTTGATAGGTGTAGATTTCATAGCACCAGTGATGATACGGGCAGCTTTGTTCTGTTAATTTTGCTAAGGTGTTATTTGGAAGCCATAGCCCAGGCTGTGACTCCATACTCTAGAACTGGTCTGACTCTTCCTATGTATAGTCTTTTCAAAATATTGCTGTCTGCTCCCCAGTCCGTTCCTGCCAATTTCTTCATAATATTTGTTCGTTTTCTGGTTGTTTTCCTTGCACTGTCTATCTGATTTTTCCAAGTCATTCTGCGATTCATGGTGACGCCAAGATATGTTGTTTTTTGGTCAATAGGGAGTGTATGGTCTTTTATCTTCAAGTTTGCAGAGAGTGTGTTTCTTGATAGGCTGAAAATTGTATATGTAGTTTTTTTTTCGTTGATTGGTAAGAACCAGGTGTTCGTCCATTTTTCAAGTTCACCTAGGACATCTTGCATCCTGGGTCCAGCCACCGACATACTTTCCTCGCGAGCCCATAACGCCAGATCATCTGCTTATATTGCTGAGTGTATTCTGGGTGGAATGTCCATTACGATGTCATTTATGAAAATAAATGTAATAATCTAACATTTGTTATTTGCGATGTGTTTTTGATTATTTATATATATCGTTTTATCTTGTCTGAACTGTCATTGCCTGCTTATGGTTTTGAGCCTTCATTAGTCAGGACAGTGGCTGATCGAATCTATAATTTGTTGGGCTCCGAACCAGGTGACTGTGGGTTGTATGGCCAAAATTTGTTTCTATTGGGATGTGTGTGTGTTGGAATAAAAACTCGACTTGAACACCTTATGGTGAATGTGCACTAGAAAAGCGGCCTGTATTCTCAGGTCCTACAATACCTCCCAAGACGCCAGTAAAGGGAAAATGCTGTAAAGATAGTTTTTTTTAATTAGTGACAAAGGGAACCCAGACATCTGAACTGGCTTATAGTCTCAAGTGCCTTTCTATTTATTATGAATTTGTCCTATGCTGTCTCGCTTCACATCAGTTTTGTTTTGTCAGCATTGCCACCCATTCTGTGTGTCTTGATGTATTATCTAGGCACTCAACGAAGTCCTCAAGCTCTGATACATCACATGCCAGCCAATCAATGTCTGATCTGCATAACGATGGCTTGTCATAATTCTGCTTCCAATACTGATGGTGCTAAGGTGTTCTTCAAGGGTTTTTGTCAATTATGTTAATACTGTACTGTTCCAATGTAGGATTTGTTAAGTTTACACTTTGAGATAACAACTATTCCTTTGACAGTAGATGAACATCATGCAATAAATACACCCACATGTCAAACATTTAGCACATTTATCTCTTGTTCTTTGGGTCTTTGAGTCTAAAGAAGAGGATGACGTCATGGGACGCACCAAAATGGCAGCTTATTTATATTCGGGCTATGGACTAAGCAATGTTTACATTGAACAACACGATATATGTTATTGCAGCGAGTTGGCAGATTTTTGAAAATGTTTTCAAGGGTTTGAACATAAATGTTTGTTCACAGTTTGTTAACCTTCGCTGTAGATAAAGTCGTTAGTTCGATGGCTTCGTTTCAGACGTTTGTGACTTTGGTAGCTAAGGACCTAACTTGTGCAAACGGATGGCATTGGCAAGGATCATTTTGAATCTATGAAGTGGGCTCATTTTGTGTTTAACTCAAAAGCATATGGGCTTTTTAACCAAAGACCTTTTTTTGGGGACTCAATGAAGAATAAATTGTACTATTAGTCCCATAAATGATTCGCTTCCAGAGGTTTATTATGTAAACAAAGCAGTTTTGTCATTGCAAGTGAATAATGTCCACACCTATAATTGGTCAGGATTGTGTAGCAGCAGCAGCTTTATAGCGAACACAGAAAACATCATAGGATTGTGCTGTTCTGAAACAGCTATGCCATGCTACCCAAGAATTGCCTTTAATGGGATTACTGTGACCACAAACCACTCTCCATGTGTGTGCCACACATCTAAACCCCAGAAAGAAATACTGAATATAACAACATCATGTGCCGTCTGTGATATTAATGACCAGAAACCAGGAGCCTCCTGTATGATTGATACAACTGTTGCCCCAAGCACTTCATCAGCAGAGCCAGATGTATGGAATGTTAATCTGACATTGTTCTTGAATGATGTCCAAGTTAATGAGACATCAGAATCGTGTGGCGGCAGCTACAAGAAGGGAGCGGAGAACATCAATTTCTGCTGCTATAAAGGAGACTTGCCTTGCTATCCCAGAATTGCCTTAAATGGGATCACTGTAGTTGAAAACTTCTCCTCTTGTGTAAACTACACATTCACATCTAAGAGTGAATCAGTGAAGGTCACAAAATCATATTCCCTCTGTGGTTTTACTAACTACAGGTCATGTGGCTTCTGTTGGATTGGAAATGATAACTTACCATCACTGTGTGTCTATATGTTTGGAATTGGAGTCATCAATGATGGCCTAACATCATCAAGTGCTATGACGTTCATCATTTTCGGGAGGATGTGAACTCCCATGGTATATGGTGGATAGGCAGCAGGAACCATTGAAGGCTATGTCTGAAAAGTGTTCCTTCTTGCAGTTTCCTCATATTCCAAGTCCGGCTTGTTGCAGGAGCTACTGAGTTAAGTGCTCTGTGCACACAGTGAGCTGTGTGTCTCATCCGTTTTGATCCTGCTTCGATATCCCGCTTGTTTACGATGAATGATATCGTATGACAGGGAACAGTTGGCTGTGTTCACTTTCTGCGCGGTTTCGCCTTATGTCTTTTGGCGTGTGCTGAGACTGCTACGATGGGGACTACAGTTACCTTTCTTTGTTTGGGAGATGAGTTAGCAATTCGGATGATTCCACTGGCACGGGCGGTTGAGCAATTATGGATTTTAATTCGTTTGCTGTGAGGCCTTCCATAACCAATAACCAATCTCTTGTTTTCTAACAATATATTGTTATAAACATATATTCCTACCCTTTGACATCTCACTGCTGTCTCCCACACATGCAAAACAAAAGTCTGTAAAAAGGTACCCTTGACAGAGCCTGGAAAGTTTTACTCCATTAGATTCTCCACCTGAAGTATCTCCCAAAATTTCATAATTTTCCTAATAAGAAAATGAAAAAATGGTTTAGAATAATTCAAGCACTTAACTAAGAATATTCAGATAGATTTATACAATAAACTGTTAAAACACATTAACTTTACTGAAAAAGACCAAATAACTATATGCAAAAAGGGCATCAAAGTACTGTTTGCAGGTTAGTTGAAGAAATTGATGTTGTACTAGATTCTGACCTGAGGACCAGTCAATTATTTTATTCCAACTTGCTTGGTCAGACTGGTTCAGTTTGTTACTGTAGCCACTGTGGGGAAGTGAAGTAGGGCTTGGTCAGACTGGTTTAGTTTGTTACTAGAGCCACTGTGGGGAGGTGAGGTAGGGCCTGGTCAGACTGGTTCAGTTTGTTACTGTAGCCACTGTGGGGAAGTGAAGTAGGGCTTGGTCAGACTGGTTTAGTTTGTTACTAGAGCCACTGTGGGGAGGTGAGGTAGGGCCTGGTCAGACTGGTTTAGTTTGTTACTAGAGCCACTGTGGGGAGGTGAAATAGGGCTTGGTCAGACTGGTTTAGTTTGTTACTAGAGCCACTGTGGGGAAGTGAAGTAGGGCTTGGTCAGACTGGTTTAGTTTGTTACTGTAGCCACTGTGGGGAGGTGAAGTAGGGCCTGGTCAGACTGGTTTAGTTTGTTACTGTAGCCACTGTGGGGAGGTGAAGTAGGGCCTGGTCAGACTGGTTTAGTTTGTTACTAGAGCCACTGTGGGGAAGTGAAGTAGGGCTTGGTCAGACTGGTTTAGTTTGTTACTGTAGCCACTGTGGGGAGGTGAAGTAGGGCCTGGTCAGACTGGTTTAGTTTGTTACTGTAGCCACTGTGGGGAGGTGAAGTAGGGCTTGGTCAAACTGGTTGTTTGTTACTGTAGCCACTGTGGGGAGGTGAAGTAGGGCTTGGTCAGACTGGTTTAGTCTGTTACTGTAGCCACTGTGGGGAGGTGAAGTAGGGCTTGGTCAGACTGGTTTAGTCTGTTACTGTAGCCACTGTGGGGAGGTGAAGTAGGGCTTGGTCAGACTGGTTTAGTCTGTTACTGTAGCCACTGTGGGGAGGTGAAGTAGGGCTTGGTCAGATTGGTTTAGTCTGTTACTGTAGCCACTGTGGGGAGGTGAAGTAGGGCTTGGTCAGACTGGTTTAGTTTGTTACTAGAGCCACTGTGGGGAGGTGAAGTAGGGCTTGGTCAGACTGGTTTAGTCTGTTACTGTAGCCACTGTGGGGAGGTGAAGGATGGCTTGGTCAGACTGGTTTAGTTTGTTACTAGAGCCACTGTGGGGAGGTGAAGTAGGGCCTGGTCAGATTGGTTTAATTTGTTACTGTAGCCACTGTGGGGAGGTGAAGTAGGCCTGGTCAGATTGGTTTAGTCTGTTACTGTAGCCACTGTGGGGAGGTGAAGTAGGGCTTGGTCAGATTGGTTTAGTCTGTTATTGTAGCCACTGTGGGGAGGTGAAGTAGGGCTTGGTCAGATTGGTTTAGTCTGTTACTGTAGCCACTGTGGGGAGGTGAAGTAGGGCTTGGTCAGACTGGTTTAGTTTGTTACTGTAGCCACTGTGGGGAGGTGAAGTAGGGTTTGGTTAGACTGGTTTTGTTTGTTACTGTAGCCACTTGTTTGTTACTGTAGCCACTGTGGGGAGGTGAAGTAGGGCTTGGTCAGACTGGTTTTATTTGTTACTGTTGCCACTGTGGGGAGGTGAAGTAGGGCTTGGTCAGACTGGTTTTGTTTGTTACTGTAGCCACTGTGGGGAGGTGAAGTAGGGCTTGGTCAGACTGGTTTAGTCTGTTACTAAAGCCACTATGGTGTACCCTAGGTTGCTGATCCTGATGTTAACATTCAGCATATAAGTTACTGACTACTGGAGTTGTCTGGCATTCTGGACCCCATAAAAACAAACAGACAAATGTTTATATTACTCTGAAGCATCTATCACAAAGCTTGCATCATCATTTCGAAGCCACATCAGTAACAATTAACGTTTTGCAGTGATTTGTTAAAAAAGTCAATAACTATAAAATAAAATAAAAACCATAAAAATAAAATATATTTTTTAAAAATTTAAAAATGTGCTGAAGTAGGATGTGATGAAAAGCGCAAATATCACAGTTATACTGCAAACCATAACACAGACACACCCACTTAATGTCCTTTTAAGAACGGATGATGAAGAGGTATACTCATTTAGTCATCAGGCAAACACAAGGAAGCAATAGCTATAAGAATGAAACAATGCCTGATGATGAATGTTGTAGAAAGCAAAGCTAGTATGGTCACCTCTGGTAATAAAGATCCAGCTTGAATGGAACTTGATACCCATGAAAAGGCCAAGACCCAACACTTATGCGCCACCCCTTGGAAAAATTTGAGTGTTCTGTCACAGATACGGTCATATCCTAATGCTGAAAACAAAAAAAATTAATGAGTTTATGAAACAAATCTAATAAAAATATAGTAGGGATTCCTCAATATATATATATATATATTATATATTGAGTTATTTGCGAGTCATCATCATTGCACTCCGAACATGTCCATAGGTGCTCAGATCCCCTCCTCAGCAATTCCCAGTGTCCAGCGACTGACAACTCCAGTTCTATGTTGGTTGATAAGTCTTCTTACACGGCCACATTTCTAGCTGTGCCCACCTTAACTCCCATTTCCATAATCCGAAGATGTGATGTGGATCTGTGTTTGTCGAAGTCCTGTGCTCTTCCCACTTCTTGGAGGGCATTGATGATGTCCGCCCGATCCATTGGTTGCCCGTCCTCAACGACAGCGCAGCTAGCCAACCTGTCCGCTTTTTCATTTCCCCGTACTCCCGCATGTCCAGGGACAAAGACAAAGGTGACCTTACGTATTTTGGATTTCTGCAACGACTCTACCCATTGCATGCGTACAGAGCCCGCCTCCACTTTTTTTATCATGCTCATTGAATCACTCAGTATACATGCGTGGGTGTAGTCTTGTGACTCTAACCATTTGAATGCCTTGGTCACTGCCATCACCTCCATTGTCATGCTACTCGTGGTCATGATGTATGCACCACTATCTTCGTAGACTATTCTGCCTGCCGAGCGTGCTGTAAATGCCCATGCACTTCTTTGGTGTCGTCTTACAGATCCATCTGTATAGATGGCTGCATCTTTCTCATCGGTGTTATCGCAGATGAATATTATATATTAATATTCCTGAATTTTTTTTCTTTATACAATATCTAAAAAAAAAAACAGCAAATTTGTTATAATGCATTTTGTGAAATTTGTCTAGCCCCCATGTCAATTGTGAGGCAGCGTGGGCTAGACATGATAAGTAAGGCTTACTTACACGCAACTGTGGATGAGAGAGGCATGGTCTGGGGAAACAAAGCACAAGAAATGACTGTGTTTTTTATTGGATACGCCAGTGAGTTTCTTTCATCAGAAAGGCAGAGTTATGGCTCAAATCAACACCTTGTTCAAATCTGAAAGTCATATTTGTTATCATGATCACTTCCAGAACTGACAAGAAACACAAGTGGATTTCACTTGAAATAAAAGTGATGTTGATATAGAAAGTGGACAAAAAGTTAAAATCAAAAGTAGAGATATGCAGGAAACATAATATTCTCTCAAGAACACCACATACAATCCTGAAGGACAGAAACAACATTATGCCAGCGTTTATGAGCGATGATTTTGGCCAAAATAGAAGGAAAATTAGGAAGCTGATTATGAAGACATTGACTGCACTTTGTATTCATGGTTCCTGTAAGTTAGGAATAAGAATACTCCAATTTCTGAATACATCCTTAAAAAAAAAAGTGAAAACAGCTGGCTGAGAGCCTAGGTCCACTTCAACCCAAGTGTGAACTGGCCGAACAGATTCAAAGTGTAATATGGAATTGCATTGAAAATAGTCTACGGTTAGGCAGGATCAGTTTAAAAAAAAAAAAAACAAACAATACAAAAACCGATAAGTGGAAGCAAAGTGAACTACAGGAAATTCTCATGGAATTTAAACCAAAGAATATGTACACCACAGACTAGGGATGTCTCTTTTGTAAGTGTCTCAAACAGCACACTCGCTGAAAAACGAAGACATGTACAGTGGATACAAGATTTCAAAAGAGAAAATTTCTATTTTGATTGCTGCAAACATGAATTTGATGATTGAGCAACTTGCCCAGAAGAGAGCCGTGTGGTGAGACATAATGCAGGGCCTGTGCAAGGTCTGACAGTTGAAAGATCGTCAGACACAAGTCTAGAATTTCTGCCATATGTGCCATCTTCAGCTTGAAAGAACAACAGATAGACAGAAAGATGAAAGGTGAGTAGCTGCCCCTGCTTGCAATAGAAAAATTTGAGAAGCTATTATGTTTTAAAATATATAAACACTGTCGACAGAGTACAAATTTAACAAAAATTATGAACGTCAGGGTCAATATTTGAACATTGGGTATGCAAGCTGGGCAGGAAATTATTATCACACTTATTGTGAACATTTGCTCAGCTAATCCACATTTCACATGCTCAAGAGCTATTTATTCAGTATATTCCCCTATTATTAAACATAAAGGAGATATAACAAGATACAGGTACAATGACAATATTTCAATGGTTCTGGGGATCTTATTATAACCAGATTCTACTGTAATATATTAATACATTTCACTAACTATACATGTATTTACCCTAAGTGATTCTGATAGATCTAACTGTTATGGCAGTTCTCATTTCAGACAAACAACATCATCAAGTACAGGGTCTGCTGGCGTAGGTGATCATGTCTCTTCACAACTTTTGATCTCGGCAGCTATTTATCATTTCTGTTGTTGACCTTCTGCCAAGCAATTCTCTTAAACTGTCTGTTATTTTTTCTCTTTGCTTCCATCTATCTCTTCGTCCCTCAATTTTTCCAGTTGTTACAATATATTCCAGTTGTTCTCTTCTCATTAAATGGCCAAAAAATGATGATTGTTTCTTCCTAATAATGGAAATTAGCTCTCTTTTTACTTTGACCTCTCTCAGAACATCTTCATTACTTGTCTTAGCTGTCCATGGTACAAACAACAGCAAGCTTAAAATTCTAAAAATTTGTTTGGCGAAACAAAACAAAAAAACCATTTGTGCCAATATCTCTAATGTTTAAAAAATAATCATCATTTAACTGACAAGTTCGATTACAAACTATCTTCTCAGTGATACCACATATAAAAAGTCCCAAGAAATACTTAACAAAAATAGTAGCCTCCGTCAGTCATAGTTGACTATGAATTTTGCAGCGCCCGTAGGAAATATTATTTTTTTTCCCTTTTACAGTGTATTCTCTTTTTCTATGAGTCTGTCTGCTTCTTGCTTGAGTTGGAGCTTTAGAGTGTGTTTCCAAAGATTGCGGTCTGCAGTTATCTCTTCACAGACTGCATGGTTCATATTCAGTCTTCATGTCACATTTACACACATCTATAAAACAGAGTTTTGGGAGCTCCCTAGTTCTTTTGCCATCTGCTAGATGTCCATAGAGTATATTTTTTGGTATGCGGCCATCTTTCATACACTGTAAGTGACAAAGCAAAGCGTAACCTGCATTGTTTGAGCAGCATGTCAATGTTCGGGAAGTCTGTATTCACAAGAACAGAATATTCTATTATACTTGTATTCCAATGTCACTCATTGGCATCTGGATCAAAAAGAAACTAACCATTTTATGTATAACTTTGAAAAGTTATGGCTATTCATTTATATTGATCCAGAAAAGTGATCTCTGGTTGACATGAATCAAATCAAATTGTAACAATATATTTTAAAATACCTGTTTTCATGACAACATGGGTGACCTCATTAGAAAATGTTGAAGAAAATTTTAAGTTGTGCTTCTCCATCAGCTTCATAACCATCAACTAAACACAAATAAATAAATAAAATTGTATGAACACACAAACAAAGAAAACAAAGTATTTTTGTTATGTTATAGATTAGGATCATCATAACAGCAATCCGGATATATATTCATCTTTATCAAATCTTATGGTACAGATATCATTTTACAATTTATGAAAATAAAAGGATACAACATCATTTGATGTGCTTTTTCAATTCATTTGAATGAATTAGGGTTGGAAGTGACAGTGGGCACACTCTTTTCAGTGGTGTCATTTGAAATTGTCGCCCGCGCATACGACTTAGCTTGTACTGGAGTTCAAACTTGCTAAACATCACAACCAACAATGCAAAATGGTGACATGTTGCAGTGTTTTTGCAGATTAACGTAATCGCTTAAACTGTTACGTTACTTTGTTTATTTTAAATGTGTGTTTTCAAGGAAACTGGAGTGAGGAAGTGAATGCACCCTCTATTCGATGGAAGTCGTTGAAAATTGTCGCCTGTGGTGACAGATTAGGACCGCATGGTAGTCGATCATGTCAACAGAATTTGCCACTGCAAAGCACTTTGTAGGGAGCTGTGACATGGGTAAAGCGGAAATGGGGAATTCCCAACTGCAGTGAAACTGATTCCATGAACAGAGCAGAAGAAAGAATAAATAAAACAAAGGTGAATATATAAAAAGAAATTGAGAAAGTACATTAAGTGCAATGTAACAAAAGAAGTTGGACTACAGCAGATATGCAAAGAGAAAAACATGACCAATCAATGGCTTTAAAATCAAAGGATGAAGAGTTGATGATGGAACAAGGAAACTTGAAAAAAAAATCTCTGTATATTCCTCCATGACCACTGGCTTATCTGTGAGTGTGGCATGGTTAGCACCATGGTACGTATGGCTGCACTGTACGCCACTCTCAATTTGATTAGTGTGAACCGTCATCAAACCATATACTTTTATATGTCTTGTATCATCTTGGTATTGGTGAAATCTAATACCTTCTCAAATTATCTAAAAATCCATGCGTAGGATGTTTTATATATATATATATATATATATATATATATATATATATATGTAGATAGATTTTCAAAAACAATTAAACATTTTGTCTCTGAAATCTCTTTCGTTGCATTGATAAAAAGCTTCCACACGGAAAGAGTTAACCAATGAGAATCTCCATACTAACTACTTTGACATCTCAGCTTCTCTTGTTGTGACTGGTTAATAGTCTCAGAATGATTAAACCATCAATTGCTTTACTAATCTTTAATAAACAACCACCCACAGACACCTCAATACTTGTCAGTGTTGCACTTTTAATAATGTGTATGGCTTTTGGCATCTTTACAGATGATTGGTAGCATGCAATCATGATTTGTCAGCGATTTGGTAATATATTAGTGTCTTATGCTGGATGCTGTTTTACTGAGCAGCTTCTTTTGTGGCTGAATCTGCTAATATTGGATAGACAGATCTGGCCACAGAAAGAACAAGATGGATTTGCAGTGCCTGGCTTCACTTCCTTATTCCTGAGCCTTTATATTTTGAAGTTGGCACCAAAGCTTCCTCAAATGTTGTGCCATTTACATTTTGTGTTCTTCAAGATCTAAAGAATTTCTTTTGCAGCTGGACAATTCATTCAAGGAAGCCCCGCAAATATCCTGACATCTCAGCAATGGCCTTCTCTTTGGTTTCTTTCTATCCCTAAGTTTACAATACAATAATTGATTGGGAAAACGATTGTTGTCTATTCTCATGTGATCCAGCAACTTAGTCTCTGACTCTTAAGTGTTGCCACAATGGATGGAAGTTTGGCTGATGTTAGTGACTTTATCCTGCCATTTGATGCTCATTAATATCCCTTTTACACTTGATAATATGATCATTAAGAAAAATTGTAACTATAATGTGGGATATAAAAGTGTAAAGATAACGAATTGCATTATCATATCAGTGATAACAGCTGTGACTACTTACATGCTCATCCCTTCCTAAGCCTGAAGCAATAATGCATAGACTTTTCTTAGGTTGAATTCTTGTGCAGGACATTGGACTATCAGAGTCTCTTTTCTTGCCTTGGGATCCACTATGCCTGCTCTTCTGAGACATTATTTTGGGGCTAACAGAAATCAGTTTGTGCTCTTCTTCTGGGGTGTTGTGTACATCAATTACTTCATTCGTCTGCTCAATTGTAGAAGCAACATATAACATGTTCTCCGTTGACAATTTTTTTGAGTCCTCTATGAGACTGTTCTCAAGAGTGAGTTTGAGAGATGTCAGCTCTGTCACAGAATTTGTGGGAATTGAGTTTTTGATTTCACTGTGAGATGTTGTTCTTGCATTGAACTCTAAAGATTTCTTGGTTCGAACTGTGCCTCCAGGAGAATGAAACTGCTTCATGTATTGGTCAGTCGATCTTTTTGAATTTGACAAAGCAGCCTTTCTTTTTACGGGTTTAGGATTAGATTGAAGAGACGGGGGAGATGGAGTTAAAGAGCTCAAGAAAAGGTCACTGCTATCCTCATCTTGTTCAACATGGGATTCATCACAACCAGTCACAGTTGGTATTTTAGAACCGCCATTTTCTGAAATAAATTTTCGTTGATGTGATTGATCATGATATGCAGAAAAAAAAATAAAATGTGCACATTAGTAGCAATACTGGAATTAATGTTATAATTATAAACAATTGTTCATATATGTGTATGTGAGCACACGCGCGCGCACACGGCTTTTGGCTACTTATCAGACGCTTGATAATGGGCAATCATGATTTGCCAGTACTTTGGTAATATGTTAATGTCTTATGTTGGATATTGTATTACTGAGCAGCTTCTCTCTTGACTGAATCTGCCAATATTGGATAGACAGATCAGGCTGCAGAATAAACAAGGAACATTTGTGTGGTGTCTGGTCTCATTTCCTTTCTCCTGCACCTTTTGTCTTCATACATCATTAGGAAAAAATAAAGATAACAGCACACCAAAGTATGGGAAACATTATAACCCACATTATAAAAAGTTAGCATGCCAGAGAACATAAGTAGCTGACGCTAAAAACTGTATGGGCAGAAAGTGATAGTAAAAGTGGAAATAAAATGTATTTTACTGAAAGTACTTTTTCCATGATTTGTTTTCTCTCTCACCTTGGTCTGATTCAGCAAGTCCCATGTTTACATTCAGCATGTCTAACTTGGCTTCATACTCTGCAATCTGTTGGTGCAGTTTGGCTACATCCTTCTCTAAAGCTTCTTGTTGCTGCAAAGAAATAAAAAACATGAATCTCACCCATTGGAAATTCTACTTGCATGATTTCAAGCTATAAAATGAATAAAGAGCATGCAATATATAGCATAACATGTCACCATCGTAACATTTATTGTTAATGAAAAATAAATATGGACTCTTTAAAAATTTATTTTCCACCTTTACTTATGCATGTGAGAGCTGGAAAACAATGAAAGAAATAGAAAATAAATTGAATGTATTTGAAAACAAATTCATCAGAAAAATATTTGGTCTATCATGGAATGAATTTAAGATTTGTAAAGAAATAAAATAAATGACAAAAGATCCAAAAATATCTATAATCAAGAGATAGTCATGTGTTGGCCATGTGATGAGAAAAGATAACAAGAGAATCTCATAGCAAGCTCTCAAATGAGCGTAGAGTTAAAGAAAGAAAAAAAGACAGACTAAAATAAGCACTAAAAATATCACTGAGGTGAGCAGCAACAACAACAGGCATCAGCTTCTTCATTAAGATTTAGTGACACGCTCAGAACAGGAACAGATGGTGAGATATAATGCAGGTCCTGAGCAAGGTCTGACACTTGATAACAAAGGTCTTAGAGTCTAAAGTTTCTGACCTCGGCTCAAAATAAAAAAGGAATAGATAGATACAATACTGCACAAATTGTAGAGTTTTTCTTTAACCCTTGTTAATTTTCTTCTGCAGTTAAGGGGTTAATTATTATGAGAAACTGCAGATATAAATTGTCAAAAGAAACTGAAACAAGTATGTAAATGAGAAGAAAATTGTATCAGTTCTTACTTCAGTAGTCAGTATCTCACTTTGTTGTGACAATGCACTGGAGGAAGTGTAGTTGGCTGGACTTCTGTCTTGAGTTTCTGAATATGAAAATATGGGGGGAAAAAACACAAAGAAAAAAAAATGAAAAGAGCTGTTTAAAGTCCAGGAGGGTGGAGAATGATGCATAAATAAATTAATGACAGCTTCTAAGGGGGTTGTCAGGAAAACATATAAATGTTAATATGTTTTGTTAGCCATTACAATAATGAAACTGTGACTCCACTCTCATGTATAAATTATAAATGTAACAACATTAAAACATGCACAAGATAAATATTTAAACAGTTATAACAATAGAAGAAATAAACAAAAAACAGCTACAGAGTGTCAAGATATAAAAAAGTTTTATTACCATTTCCACCATTTGTGACATTATCACCTTCAGTATTAGTACATTTGCCATCATCAACGTTGTTATTAATGAATCCTCACCAATCACCATCAAGGGCGTTCTTCTCAAGAATGCATGGAAAAAGACCAAGAGGAAGACCCAGAAGAAGATGGATAGATGCAGTGGCAGAGACATGTAACAACAAAGGAAAATCACTAATTCAGACAATTCGAGCAGCACAAGAACGACAAATGATATAAACCACGACACCTTTTAGGTATCAGTGAAAAGAGAAAAGAAGAAGAATAAGAACGTTGTTATTATTGCTGTGATCACTATCATCACTCATGTAGCAGGGGCTCAACAACAACTTTGTAGAGGGAGGATTATTATGCCCCCTTTTGAATTGATTGAATCCGTGATCTCTGTGGTTCTTTCGTACTTCGCGCTGTATCTTGTGGTTACCGCTCTGACCCCGTCAGTTCGTTCGTCGCCAGTCAAGGATACAGCTGGACTGATTCGATAGACTCAACAACTGTTTGATAACATAAATGTTCAGCCTTTATTTCATTCACAGTACATGCCCTCGAGTTTCGAGGGAACACATTGACATTGACTTCCACCAATCTAAATTCGTGGGCTTATCATACACCATATACTTTAAACACTTACGTACACATTCCATATAAATATCAAATTCAGTTAACCACCGGACAACTGCCGGAATTGAGTGGCGTGTTCCCCGTGCCACACATCAATGGACAATTTTAACAGTTCAATTAATAACACATCCGTGGCTGACTTGTATAGTGAACTCAATGTATAATTAAATCAAATAAACGCTCTTGCTCTCACCTTCCTTGTAGTTTACAAAGTTCAGTACATAACACACATTTGGCTAACTTGAGTGGTGAGCTCAATGTATAATTATATCAAGAAACGATGTTGCTCTCACCTTCCTTGTAGTTTACAAAGCTCAGCCAATAATAACACAATTGGCAGACGTGATTAGTGACCTCACTGTCTAACATCACTGAAACGCTCTGGATCTAGCATTTCTTGTACTTGTAAAAGCTCAGCTAATAATAACACATTTAGCTAACGTGAGTATTGATCTCACTGTCTAACATCACTGAAACGCTCTGGATCTAGCATTTCTTGTACTTGTAAAAGCTCAGCTAATAATAACACATTTAGCTAACATGAGTATTGATCTCACTGTCTAACAAATCACTGAAACGCTCTGAATCTAGCATTTCTTGTACTTGTAAAAGCTCAGCTAATAAGAACACATTTAGCTGACGTAAGTATTGATCCCACTGTCTAACAAATCACTGAAACGCTCTGGATCTAGCATTTCTTGTACTTGTAAAAGCTCAGCTAATAAGAACACATTTAGCTGACGTGAGTATTGATCCCACTGTCTAACAAATCACTGAAACGCTCTGAATCTAGCATTTGTTGTACTTGTAAAAGCTCAGCTAATAATAACACATTTAGCTAACGTGAGTATTGATCCCACTGTCTAACAAATCACTGAAACGCTCTGAATCTAGCATTTCTTGTACTTGTAAAAGCTCAGCTAATAAGAACACATTTAGCTGACGTAAGTATTGATCCCACTGTCTAACATCACTGAAATGCTCTGAATCTAGCATTTCTTGTACTTGTAAAAGCTCAGCTAATAAGAACACATTTAGCTGACGTAAGTATTGATCCCACTGTCTAACAAATCACTGAAATGCTCTGAATCTAGCATTTCTTGTACTTGTAAAAGCTCAGCTAATAAGAACACATTTAGCTGACGTAAGTAGTGATCTCACTGTCTAACAAATCACTGAAACGCTCTGAATCTAGCATTTCTTGTACTTGTAAAAGCTCAGCTAATAAGAACACATTTAGCTAACGTAAGTATTGATCCCACTGTCTAACAAATCACTGAAACGCTCTGGATCTAGCATTTCTTGTACTTGTAAAAGCTCAGCTAATAAGAACACATTTAGCTGACGTAAGTATTGATCCCACTGTCTAACAAATCACTGAAACGCTCTGGACTAGCATTTCTTGTACTTGTAAAAGCTCAGCTAATAAGAACACATTTAGCTGACGTAAGTATTGATCTCACTGTCTAACAAATCACTGAAACGCTCTGAATCTAGCATTTCTTGTACTTGTAAAAGCTCAGCTAATAAGAACACATTTAGCTGACGTAAGTATTGATCTCACTGTCTAACAAATCACTGAAACGCTCTGGACTAGCATTTCTTGTACTTGTAAAAGCTCAGCTAATAAGAACACATTTAGCTGACGTAAGTATTGATCCCACTGTCTAACAAATCACTGAAACGCTCTGGATCTAGCATTTCTTGTACTTGTAAAAGCTCAGCTAATAAGAACACATTTAGCTGACGTAAGTATTGATCCCACTGTCTAACAAATCACTGAAACGCTCTGGATCTAGCATTTCTTGTACTTGCAAAAGTTCAATTAATTATCAACACACTCGCCTGACAGAGTTGCTGTTGACGTCTCTCTCGTTGGAAGACACTACTTCATTGACACTGCTTATATTTCGTGCACTTCTGGTAGCTATTTCACTGGGCTATCTACCCTAATAACTGCTGTATTTCGTGCACTTCTGGTAGCTATTTCACTGGGCTATCTACCCTAATAACTGCTGTATTTCGTGCACTTCTGGTAGCTATTTCACTGGGCTATCTACCCTAATAACTGCTGTATTTCGTGCACTTCTGGTAGCTATTTCACTGGGCTATCTACCCTAATAACTGCTGTATTTCGTGCACTTCTGGTAGCTATTTCACTGGGCTATCTACCCTAATAACTGCTGTATTTCGTGCACTTCTGGTAGCTATTTCACTGGGCTATCTACCCTAATAACTGCTGTATTTCGTGCACTTCTGGTAGCTATTTCACTGGGCTATCTACCCTAATAACTGCTGTATTTCGTGCACTTCTGGTAGCTATTTCACTGGGCTATCTACCCTAATAACTGCTGTATTTCGTGCACTTCTGGTAGCTATTTCACTGGGCTATCTACCCTAATAACTGCTGTATTTCGTGCACTTCTGGTAGCTATTTCACTGGGCTATCTACCCTAATAACTGCTGTATTTCGTGCACTTCTGGTAGCTATTTCACTGGGCTATCTACCCTAATAACTGCTGTATTTCGTGCACTTCTGGTAGCTATTTCACTGGGCTATCTACCCTAATAACTGCTGTATTTCGTGCACTTCTGGTAGCTATTTCACTGGGCTATCTACCCTAATAACTGCTGTATTTCGTGCACTTCTGGTAGCTATTTCACTGGGCTATCTACCCTAATAACTGCTGTATTTCGTGCACTTCTGGTAGCTATTTCACTGGGCTATCTACCCTAATAACTGCTGTATTTCGTGCACTTCTGGTAGCTATTTCACTGGGCTATCTACCCTAATAACTGCTGTATTTCGTGCACTTCTGGTAGCTATTTCACTGGGCTATCTACCCTAATAACTGCTGTATTTCGTGCACTTCTGGTAGCTATTTCACTGGGCTATCTACCCTAATAACTGCTGTATTTCGTGCACTTCTGGTAGCTATTTCACTGGGCTATCTACCCTAATAACTGCTGTATTTCGTGCACTTCTGGTAGCTATTTCACTGGGCTATCTACCCTAATAACTGCTGTATTTCGTGCACTTCTGGTAGCTATTTCACTGGGCTATCTACCCTAATAACTGCTGTATTTCGTGCACTTCTGGTAGCTATTTCACTGGGCTATCTACCCTAATAACTGCTGTATTTCGTGCACTTCTGGTAGCTATTTCACTGGGCTATCTACCCTAATAACTGCTGTATTTCGTGCACTTCTGGTAGCTATTTCACTGGGCTATCTACCCTAATAACTGCTGTATTTCGTGCACTTCTGGTAGCTATTTCACTGGGCTATCTACCCTAATAACTGCTGTATTTCGTGCACTTCTGGTAGCTATTTCACTGGGCTATCTACCCTAATAACTGCTGTATTTCGTGCACTTCTGGTAGCTATTTCACTGGGCTATCTACCCTAATAACTGCTGTATTTCGTGCACTTCTGGTAGCTATTTCACTGGGCTATCTACCCTAATAACTGCTGTATTTCGTGCACTTCTGGTAGCTATTTCACTGGGCTATCTACCCTAATAACTGCTGTATTTCGTGCACTTCTGGTAGCTATTTCACTGGGCTATCTACCCTAATAACTGCTGTATTTCGTGCACTTCTGGTAGCTATTTCACTGGGCTATCTACCCTAATAACTGCTGTATTTCGTGCACTTCTGGTAGCTATTTCACTGGGCTATCTACCCTAATAACTGCTGTTTCACTACCCTTGTCTTGCGCACTCCTGACAACTCACTAGTCACATGCGCATTCCCTTAATTTCACGAGATTTTCTCAGCTCCCTCTGACTGACTCGTGTTCACTATTTTCTCGAGCACTTGAACACCTATCAGCCCTCCTTCCTAATTATCCCCCCTTTGTTTAAATCTTGCCCTTCTCTCACTAATTTCCTGTCGCTGCTATCTCCTGTTTCAAACTTACTATTTCTATAGCCTGTTTCAACCATACCCCCTCTATACACTGTTTCACTCATACCACATTTCAATTTCAGGTCTTTCATACTAGCTCGTGTTCCCCCAGTCCCTTCCCCTGCTCTTTACTCCGACAGCTTGTCCACACTTAAAAAGTTCTGTAACTCCATCCGCCGTGGTACTCTATCAGCCTTCCAGTATTTACCAACGGACATCTCTTCTATAACCACTGACCTCGCCTTTACTACTTATAAACTCACTAGATTTAGCTGCCACGTTAATTTCCTTCAAAACTGTATATGATTGAAGATTCTCCCCCATGGGTTCCGGTCTAAGTTCACTCCCTTTGTCCACCAGCCTAACTCTAGTGAAATTAGGCGATTTGATAGTATTGAAAGACGTCTTGGTTTTCATCGTATGAGGCTCGTTCTAGCCAACCACACTAGGCTAGTCTCACACCTTCGTACTCAGCATCTCCAACTGGTAGCGAGACTCAGGTGTTTAATGACCAGGCACAGATCATTTTATCCGGCAGATCATCCACGACTTCAATAGGCAACTCTATACTTTTATGTCCTCCCAGCACAAGAAGAAGATCTCTAACCTCCGCCCCGCCCTCCCCTACATGTCGGCCTCCCGGACACTTTAGTTGTTTGCATACCCACTGACCTCCATCTCTCACATAATGAGAAGTCTGTTCTTTTTAAAGATTTAAAATTTAACCCCACTTCGTCCTTTTAGTGACCATTACAATCTTTGTAACGATGTCTATGATTTCCATAGGTGTATGAGCTTACAGTTCAATTTCTCTGGCATTACTGCTGCTTCCTCTTCACCCACCCCTGTAGATGAGTTTTCTCGCTTCCACTCCCATAAATCGGATTGGACTCCACAACCCGGCGCATCACAAACCTTGGATCACTACATAAAGGTCACATCACGTGAGATACAACATCTGTGTCCTAGAAAACTTCACCGCTCTGAGTTTCGGGCCCTCTTTAATCTCTGCAGTCGGGAGGACATTGTCATCAAACCGGCAGACAAGGAGGGAGCGGTGGTAGTTTGGCGTAAAGACTTATACATTTCAGAGGGCAACAAACAGTTATCCAATACCACGTTTTATAAACCCCGCCCTGACGACGCCACTGTCCTCCACAACAAGCAGGTCCAGTCTACCATCAAGGAACTGATCCGAGACAACCTCCTTCCTCCAAGTGCGTCCCGCCTCATTGTCCCCAATAGTGGTCTTGAGAAACCATCATGCTACATGCTCCCCAAAATCGACAATCCAGGAGGCCCCATCATGTCAGCGTGTGCTTGCCCGACTGAACACATATCTGACTATCTAGACAGTGTCTTCCAGCCCATGGTAGTTAGTCTTCCCTCATATGTCAAGGACACAAACCATGCCTTGAGTATCTTCTCTTTCATCTCTTTCTCTCTCGTGGTCACTCATACCGACTTTTCGCCCTTGATGTTTGCTCTCTCTACACCTCTATTCCTCACTCTGACGGTCTCCTGGCTCTACGGTTCTTTCTTGACCAGAGGCAACACTCCTCTGTTGGTATTGCCACTCTTCTCCGCCTTACTGAGCTTGTACTCAACCTCAACACCTTTGAGTTCAATGGCAACTTCTATGACCAAGTTAGTGGAGTAGTCATGGGCACCAAGATGGGCCCCTGCTATGCTTGCCCATTTATGGGTTACCTTGAGCACCAAATTCTCAATTCATATCAAGGTCCCCTTCCCATCATATACCTCAGGTAAATTGATGACTGCTTCGGGCTTACCTATCTACCTGAGGATGACCTCTCCAGGTTTATCGATTACATTGGTAGCTATCACAAAGTTATCAAGATCACATCTTGTATATCCACCTCCTCTGTTACCTTCCTAGATCTTGTTTCCTTGGGTGCCTCTAGCCTCCACACCTCGGTTTTCAATAAACCCACAGACGTCCATTGTTATCTTCTCTATACTTCATCACATCCACCTTCTTATCATGATTCAATTCCGTTCTCAGTTATTGCGTCTCCGTCGCATCTGCCAGGATGACCAAGATTTCCTCCAACAGGCTCACCTTATATTAGGTTTCTTCAGCCGCCGGCTTTATCCAGACTGGAGGATCGAGTCTGGATAAAGCCGGCGGCTGAAGACTCCAGACTCGATCCTCCAGTCTGCCCTCAAGAGGGTCCTCCTTATCTCCCGTCCCGAGGCACTCACTCCTTCCAACCGCTCCCCCCTCTGAGAGAACTATACTCACTCTCAACTTAGCTGCTGTGAAGATACTCAACTGCTACCGTTCCATTCTCCTCTCTGATCTCACTACCCATCTACTTTTTAGTGATCCCCCGATGATCGCCTTCAAGCGTGACAGGAATTTGGGAGATATTCTGGTTAGGAGCCATCTCCCTCGCTCCGACCCTCAACACTTCGGTACGGCCCCTTGTGATCGGAACTGTATCAACTGTGCCTATGTGCTCCCTACTGACTCTGTCTTATTCCCTAATGGACGGTTCAAGATCAAGCATGGCTTCACATGTGTGTCCCATAACATCATTTATGCCATCAAATGCCAACGATGCCACATGACTTATATCGAGTCTGGGAGACAATTAGTGGAAAGATTTTGTGAACATCTACGAGATGTTCAACAGAATGCTGGCTTTCCAGTGTCTTCCCATTTCAACTCCCCAGACCACAAGGACAAAGACGACATCCATATCACTGGTATTGTCCTTTGTCACTCTGGCGACCGCAGCCGATTTGCTTTGGAGAATCGCCTCATAGTCCAGTATGGTTCGCTGACCCCACGAGGCATGAATGCATCACACTCGTACACATAGTTTCCTTTCGATTACTCCTTCCCTTTTGCATAACCCTCTCTACTGCTCATGTTTGGGCTCTTTAGTCTATCTATTATGCCATGCTATTCATAGTTCTTCTCCACTAGTCCCCTTTGAGACACTTTGGTGTTGTCCTATACCCCTTTTTTTCTGTTCTACTTACCCCTCATATGTTTTTATTGTACCCCACTCTCAGACATCTCACTCTTTCCGCCTTTTTACTTTTGAGTATCTGTTATCTACTGTTCTATTCTTCTCCTTTGTGTTTGCACACTGATCCCGATGTGAACTCTTCTGGTTATGTGTGCGTTATGCGCACATTTCTACACATATATTAGGTCCCAGTATGGATGTGCACATGCATGTATGTGTTCATATGTATGGGTATTGGTATATATATATATATATATATATATATATGCATGTATGTGTGTACTTGTTTGTATGCATATATATGTATGTATATATATATATATGTGTATGTTGATATGTATAAGTATGTGCACGTCTGTTTGTACGTGTATATATGTATGCACGCATCTGTGTGTGTGTATACATGTATTTATGGGCCCTTAGATACTTTCAGACATTGTCAGTGTCTTTGCAGTCGAGGTAACCTAGACAGCGTTCCCTCCATTCGAGTATTTTTAGAACCCTTCACCTGACCAGAGGGTATAATTACAGCTACACTCGTGTGACCATTCCTTTCCCATTCTATCCACGGTCCACGACACAGGGAAGTCATTTTACTTTTCTTTAACCAATTTCGATTATTTTGTTTTGGATGTTTCATTACTAGTTAGCTATGTATGATTAGTTTTATTTACTTACATATCTCTGTGTGTGTTTGTTTGTTCCTGCTGAAGGCCTATTGAGCCGAAACGTTGTTCAAATCTGTGTCGTCTACTAATCACGTAAAGCTTTTACCGTACCATTTTTTCAATTTTTTGTTTTCAATTTTCCCTATAAAAGAGTTGTCATAGTAAAGAAAACATGTTTCATCTGCCATGTTCCACATTACTGATTATTGACATTTTTAAATGTCGTGTGAGCTATCCTCATCTTACTTGAACTTAGAATGACTTCCACTTCGAACTCTTTAAAACCAGGGTTTGAAATACATCCTCCTAATAATCTACGTGAAAGAAATAACAGACATCTGGTCTTTAGTGATTAAAAAAAGGACATCCAGGGAGACAGCACTGGGCTCACTCACATTCTTAAACACAATCTGGTTGGACCTGTTTACTCTATTTTAAGAATGTCACTCTCCTATAGGGTTTAGAGTGCTGGCTTAGCAAGGGTTCAAATGTAGCTTGGTGATCTACAGTTGACCCAAATGAGAAAAAAAATCGGTACCTGGTTCACTGAATTGGGGAAATGTAATGACAGCGAGAAAGATCACCGACCCCCTCACCACCCAAATGCTGTTGCCAGTACAGTAAAATATGATTTCACTCACCTACAATGTGACATTACTACTTTTACATTTGAGTTAATAGTGATATAGATATATATATGTTGCACCTACAGTATTTATGAAGGAATTGTGTACCTGAATTCATACAAGACCAGATTGAGCAGCAGGCTGTTACTAAATGGATTTTTTTACCTTTCTTCTTCATCACCATCATCATCATCATCAAGTGCTGTCTCTGCAACGAAGGTTGGCTACATGGAGCACCATTCTGCTCTGTCTCTTGCTTTGATGGTGCAGGTTGTCATAGGCTGATTTGTCCATCTTTTGATGTTACTCATCCATGTTAGTCTTGGTCTGCCTCTTTTACCTTGTAGTATTTTCCCCTCCAGGATTACTTTTAGTAGGCTGTTGTGTCTTTTAACATGGCCCAAAAATCGCATTTATCTTGTTCGAATTTGAAAACTTTCTTCTTAGTGAATGTATAAGATAAAAAGTTAAGTGTTTCATTTGTAATAAATTTGGGCAAATGATATACATCAGTTTGAAAATAAATTAACTAACACTTTTAACAATATGAAGGACATAATCATATTCTTACTTCTAAAGAAGTGCTGGCTTTTGATACATAATAAAGTTTTGAAATTAAACTCATAGTGAACACCAAACTTTGACAAACCTTCCTGGTCAGTGTCATCACTGTCACTGATTATTTGGTTCCGCTTCACTCTTTTCTTTGGCCGCTTATACATATTGTCTTCCTCATCATCAGTATCAGTTGCACCAATAGCAGAAATTGCAGTCTAAGGATCATAGAAATAAAAAAGAAAAACTACTACTTTATTTGCAAATAAAATAAATTGAAAACACAAACTACTCAATCTTAAAACTATTCATATCTGTACCTCAGGATTTTGAAAACTTGCATAATGACTGTAAATGGTAAATGTTTTAACCGTACATCATGTCACTGATGCTATCTGATAGACTAAGTTGGGTGGTTAGAAGTGTATTATGGCAAACAATGGCTCAGCATGGAGTAAATGACCACCTTATTAGAAGTTGCAAGAGCTTACATAGTAACTGCAGAAGTTAAATTAGATTAAATAAAGGAACACCAAAACCATTTGCAGTAACATGTGGAGTAAGACAATACGCGTGTTGTCACCACTCTTGTTTATCACTTACATTGACAAAATATCCAAGGATCCCAAATCACAGTGTGAAGATATAAATGAACTACTTTTTGCTGATGACCAGACCCTAGGAGCTTTAGAAGAAACAGAACTTCAACATTTTTTTGTCCTTGAATAAAGAATGCCAAATAAATAACATGAAAAAAGCACTGAAAAAGAAAAGCCATATCAATAGGAAGTCGAAATGTGATACTAAACGTTGATATAGAACATCAATTTACAAAACAAGTAACAAATTTTATACATCTGGCAACAACATTATCTGAAGATGGTATCAATAAAGAAATAGACAACCGACGCAACAAGGCAAACTAAATATTGGGACAGCTATCCCCTATACTTCAACACAATTTACCACCAAGAAACATCAACTAATGAGTATATTAATTTCCACATTGTGCTACCAATGCCAAACATGGTCACTTATGACTAAGCATACAAGAAAGCTTATCGCCACAAAAGACAAAGAGAAAATTTTAGAAAAGACAAAATCTGAAATGATATTTTAAGAGAAAGAGTAGGCATTGAACCAATCCTAAGCTACATACACAAGCAACAAATAAAATGGAATGTCCATCTAGACTAGAATGCAGTGCAAATTGTAACCAAAAAAATCATATATTAAAAGAGGAGAAGGGAGAAGAGTAAAGGCAGACCTAGAGTATGATGGACAGAAAACATCACAGAAACTCTACGATATCAACTGACAATCATTGAAACTGCCAAAAGGGCAAGAACCAGAACTTTGTATCTCCTGTGACACCGAAATGGGTGGGTACAAGAGTAAGTGAAGAAAGAAAGAAAGAAGCCACCTCCTTAATTTTTCTGCATGGGCTTAAATGTGACATATATAAAATGAACTAAAGAAACTTTAAAATATAAGGCAGAAAGATAAAATTAAACAGGCTTTAATGAATAATTACAAATTAAAGTTTAATGTAAATATCTAAGATTCTTACCTGATTCATATTTGTGTGCTCTGTAATGTCAGCCTCTTTAAGTGGAGAACTTGTGAGGTAGAGTGAACCAGAATGCCTGATGTTTTCACTTTCTTTGCTCTTATCAACTTTAGGTTTTTTGATACTTGATGTTTCATCATCTGTGCTGTCTCCAAGATCAAACAATAGATCAACTTCATCATCATCTAAGTCAAGAGGACGAACACCTAAAGTGGGTGTAGTTTTCCCAAGATTCTTCAGAAAACTGATGTGATCTGACTGTGGCATTTGCATATCAGACTTCCTCTCTTTGTTATCACCTTCCACACCAAAAAGCTCTTTCTCAAGTCGTTTCTTTTCATCCTCATATTCTTGCTGAGACTCTGCCAAATGGGATTTCAGCATCTTCTGTGTTGCAACTTCTTTCATAAGTTTAATGTTTTCTCCAGCCATATTCTGTGATTCTACTATAACAATTTCATTTGCAGATATTTGTTTCCAATGATCATTGCCTACAGTTTTCACATGGCTAGCACAGACATCATTTGTTTTTGACTTATTCTGACTTAATTTATTTTGGCACTTTGTGCTACCACAAAATTCAAAGTCAGCATCAACATCAATAATGATTAATGAGTCATCTTCAGCAGTCATTATTTGTCCAGTGTGAGAACTGGACACAGAGTATGATCTTTCAACTCCTTGCTTAATGGCTGCTCTGGACGCAGGTGACAAACAGCTCCGAGGATGTTTAGCAGAAGAACCTGAATTCAGAACTCCTATTTTAGCCAAACCACGTTTTGTGTGTCCCACTTTACTTGAAATGGCAGAAATATTGGAATTGTTCAACCCAATACTAATTGTGTCCATTTGAGTCTTCAACTCAGAATTACTAAAGCGGTCATGTAAACTTGCTTTCTTTGTGCTATGTCTAAGATCCTCACAAGTACTCTCATCAGTACTTTCAGAACTTACATTACTTTCTAGCACAGGCTGCTTATTAAAAATGGAGTTTGTGTTTTTGTCTGCACTATGAATACTTTCAAGCTCCAATGATATATCATTTTGCTGATGGCTTTCATCATTCCTGTGCTTTCTTTTTGCTGCACTTCTCGTCAAAGGGATTTTAGATTTGGTTGAAGAAAGACACTTGTGAGATTTATGTTCAGAATGCAAAGTTGAACTCAAACTGTCTGGATCTACAACATATTTTCCTGAGGAACTAATGTACTTCAGCTTTCCTATAGGTGTCAATTCCACATATTGTTGAGGTCCACTGTGAGAAACCTGTTCTATTTTCTTGACTTGCATGTCTACATTATCTTGTTGGTTGTGAAGGTCTTCACAGACAAGATCTAAACTACTCGACATTTTTGTACTAAAGCTTTCTCCGACTTCTGTCCATGTTTCAATAACATTCATAGCCTCAGTTTCACCAATCATTTCTGCATGTTCATTACCACTAGTAAAACAATGTTCTTTATCTTCAACATTTTGTTGAACATCAGTGATAATAGCTGATTGTTTCTCTGTTTCTTCAGTAAAAGGGGCTGCTGATTTTTCTCCGATGTTTTTCTGACAGTCACCAAATACAACTGGTTTTAATGGGTTTCCCTCCAGAGAAAAACACTTTCGTTTTGTTCTACGCACAATGAGAACTTTATCTTCATCTTCACTTTCTGAGAAATTGAACCTTCCTGGTGCACTGCTGACATGATTTTTTGGAGAGATTGTAGCAGATGGACTTCCAGGTAGTGTTTCATTTGCAGACATGTTACCTTGAGCTATTTGTTGCTCGACAGATAATTGAGTTTGATGTTCTAAGAAACTACTATAGGAGTGATTTAGGTTGCCACTGTAATCTTCTGATATATAGATTTCCTTATATGCAGGCAATAGAATAGATTGACTCTGAGTTGAACATAAAGAAATAGGTTCCTGTGTTTCAGCAATAACCAAGGACTGTATTTTTGAATTATCAGAAGCATCTAATTTAACAAATGCACCAGTTGGTGGATGTACCATCTCTTTCCCACTACAGTCTCTAATGATATCAAAAGAGCAGATATCATTGTTGCACTTTTCAGACATTAATGACTGTAATGGAGAGCTCACTATTGATTGGTCAGATAAACACTGGGTTTCAGCGATGACATCCACACTTGTTTCCTTGACTGCCAGGGCCCCACTATTTGTTTCAGTATGTTCTGATTCATTCAATCTCAAATGTCTCGAGGAATTAATCTCCATTTGGTTTGCATTTTCATAATTATTTGTTTCAAAACCGGCATCAAAATCTAATGTTTCAAATACAACACAGTCAGCTTTCTTTTGTGAACACCCTTCATTTTCATCAACAGCAACACTACAGCTGAATATACAAGTGTCTGGTGCTAAAATGATATCACTACCAGGGGCTTCATTTGTTTGTTCAGTGCTTTTGTTTAGAGAAACTGTACATGGCCTAGAAGTTTCTCTAGTATTTTCTTCTGTGTCCACAGAAGTCTTGTCATCTGATGTTTTAACACAAGTTGGGGAAAGGACAGGGTTATAACATAAAGGCTTTAAAGTTTCATCCATTTCTCTTTGGCTAGAGGGATATGTACTCATATCTTCTATACAGGAAACATAATGTAAATCCAGAGTGTTTATCTTATTCCCATCATGCTCTTTCCTTATGTTATCTTCTACAGCACTGTCAGATAACAGCGGGCCCTGAAAGTTATTTTTGATATTTTGTTTAGAATCACTTCCATGTTGGTGCAACTGTGGCTCCTTACAGGTTATTTCTGCTGTCCTGTTGATTTTATGAGGAGCACAGTATACTTCAGAGGATGTTAATTCTAAACCAGAATTGCTTGTTTCAACAAGACCAGTGTTTGTCAAGTGCTGTTTTGCACTTGGAGATATGAGTATCATCTCATTAATGTTAGGTCTTGAAATATTTTTAATCCTGCTTCTTTCAAAAGGCTGCGTATTATGCTTTACATTCCATTCTGAAATATTTTGTTTGAGCTCTTGTGCTTTGTTACAGTGTTGTAAAGAAGATATTTCTGTGGTACTTGTTGCATTAGAAATGAGATTCTTATTTTCCTGTACTGAAATATCTTCATTGTTATATGTGTTGTTGCCTGTGTCTTCACTCACAGGCGTCTCTTTGACATAGTCTACATTGCTTAATTCTTTACTTATAACATTTTCCAGCACTTTTTGTGTCATATTTGTTACATGTGCTTCTTCTTTTGTAGACTTCTTTGTAGAATTGTTAACTTCACTGTATCCAGAAGCCTCTACACCACTGACAGGACTGTTTATCTTTTCTTGTACAACATTTTGGTTTGTTGTCTCACATTGTGATTTCATTTCTACATCATTGACATTACCAATATCAGAGTCAAGAAGACTAAATCCAAATGTTTCACTTAGCAGTTGCACTTCTTGCACACCTTCTTGTAGCTTTTGCTGTACATCTTGTGTGTTGAACAGCAGCTCATAGTCCTCAGCTTCATTGATCTTATCAATGAGTTTTGTCAATTCGTGTCTAGATTTCTGTGAAAATGTTTCTGCATTCAAACATGTTTTCTTATTTCGCCGTGCATATTTCTTTGGCATCCTCTTAGAATGCTGCAGCAAACTTTCTGCATTTGTGCCAGGTAAATGATCAATCATAATTGGCTGATCTCTCAAATCTTGTGACAGCTCCAAATGTTCAGTATCCACCGAAGTCTGAATTTTTTCAGTGTTCTCAAAAACTTGAATTTCACAACTAGCTGATGCAACATCGACTGACTGAAGTGAACTGTCAGTATCAATGACTGCTTCATTTAGATTTTCAGAAATTGTATTGGTAGTTGATGTATACTGTGCATATCTAGACGAAGCTCCTTTAGAGTTTGACAATCTACATTGATTCTTCACGACAGCACCAATGTCAGCATTACTGTAAACAGTAGCTGTTTTGACATCAGGAATATTATTAATTTTAAGATTTTCTTTGCTACATTCATTAATTTCAACATTTATTTGCTCGATATCACATGAAAAATGAACCGTCTTAATCTTTTGTGTGTTTGGCACATCCATATCCTGACCATGTGAGTGAGATGCTTCATGTGTGTTTGTTGTCTCAGGCACATTATCACACATATCTGATATGTTAATTCTAATCCCTGTATCTGTTGGTAGTGCACTATCTCCATATAATGGTAGCTTATCTGACACATTCAAACTTGGTGAAATGTTCTGCTTTGTTGTAACTTTGCTATATATTGTTTTTTTGCTTTTTTCTTGATCTCTCATGTCCTCAGCAATTTCCCTAGATGTCTTAGTTCTCCGACTTGTAAGTTTCCTTTTAGGTTTGACTGGAGTTCGTCCTACCTTGAAATCATATGGGTCATCCTCATTTGGTAGAATATTTGTATCAGGTGCTTTTATAGAACTGTCAATGTTTTGTGCACGGCTTTTGAAGATACTTCGTCTTCTTGGCACTGGCGTTAAAGGTAATTCAAATTGAATCTGCAAGCTTTCATTTTGTCTCAGTACATCCTCGTCTTTGACAGTATCTGATATACTCAAACATTTAACATTTTTGTAAGGAGTGATAACTTCTTGAGGATTTTTTGATGGTAGTCCTCTCTGATGATTCTGCTTCTTGGTATTAATTTTCTCTTTCGTTGTTAGTCCTCTATTTTGCTTTAACTCTTTTTGTTCATCACATTGATGTGGTAAGGTGTCAGCCCAATTTCTCACAAAACCTGAGTAATATGATTTCCGCATGTCCCTGGAGTAAGTCCTGGTTATAACTGGTTTTGGCTTCATGAGCTGCTGTGTAGAAGATAAACTTGACACCTCCGACACTGGAGATGATATCTCTTTGGATGTATCATAACTGTCGCCCAAGCTAGGAAGCATTTCAAGTACAGAATCTTTAACAAATCCCATATTTTCCTTTGCCGCATTGTCAAGACAGGTTTCACTATTAACAAAAATGGATACATTATCCACATTTTTATCTGAATTAAACACAGAAGTGTTTGATTTTGATGGCGACAATGGCAGTTTTTGTTCAGTAAATCTAAGAAACAATTTTCTATTGCTATCATTGTCTTGTGCCTCAGAAGTCTTGTCATTTTGTTTACAAGATATTATTTTACTAGGTGCCTGTGGATTGTCAACATGATCAGGTTTCTCATTGCAATGAAACATTTTATTTATGCTCACATTTTTTAATTCACTACACACTGATCCCATGCTTTCATGACTCACTTCCTTGAGTGGGCACTCACTGAAAACTGCTCCACATGAGCCTTCCTCCAAATAATTCAGGAGGTCTTTGTTATCGGTATCATGTCTGTATTCATTATTCAAAATTTCAACACTATGTTCATCAGATGGAATGATTTCTTCTGTTTTCTTTTGTTGGTTGATAACCAAGTCTTTAAAATCATTGACTGAACTAACAGGTTCTAAAATATTTGTTCCCTGCCTTACTGATATTGTGTTTTTGCATTCACTTTTAGTGAAGTCTGGTAGGACAGTACTACTTCCCTGTTTCTTCTTTTGAAGGTCTACAGTTGGCACACGTGATTTAGTGCTGAAGATTAACGAGTCCAGTTTAAGCCGAGCTCTTGGTTTTGTTTTTGTGTCAAATGGTTTGTATTTGTGCTGCTGTTCATTATTTTCATTCTCAGACACTAAGGCTTTACCAAGATCACAACACAGGTCATTGTTAACTGAGCCTACCTGTGCTGAGCATTTCGATTTGCTCTTGTCAGCCTGCAAAGAAAGAAAAATCTTACACTGAAACAAGTGCCAGAGGATAATAAAGTTATCATGCATTTAATAACTGTAATAACTGTAGATAAACTATATGAGATTATGATGAAAGTACTAGTGGAATTATTAAAAAGAAAAAAAACTGTTCTTTATTTGCTACTGCCTCTCAAAATGTTCTCACATTCCCTATTCTTCTTCTACCTTTCAGCTCCCTGTGGAGCATAGGTATTCAACAAGCACTTTCCAAGCCATTCTGTTCCTTGCCATTCTTTTAAGATCGTTCCATGTCTTCCCCATCATCGTCATCTCTGCTTCCATCTGTCTTCTCCAAAAATTCCTTGGTCGTTCTCTTTCTTTTCCCATGGGGATTCCAAAAAAGGGTCTGTTATGTAATACTCTCAGTTGGCTTCCGCAGTGTGTGTCCTATCCAGCACCATTGTCTTTCGCTGTCTCTCTTTATCCACTGGTATTTGACTAGCACATTTCCATAATTCTATGTTAGTGAGTTTGTCCTGCCATTTCCATCCTTTTATTCTGCGTAAGCATACATTAATGAGAGTCTGTATCTTCATGATTGTCATTTTTGTTCTTCTCCATGTTTCACAGCCATATAATAAGACTGACTTAACATTGGAGTTGAACATTTTTTTTTTTACAAAGACACAGGTCATTGTTAACTGAGCCTACCTGTGCTGAGTATTTCGTTTGGCTCTTGTCAGCCTGCAGATAAAGACAAATATTTGACTTAAACAACTACCAGAGGATAATAAAGTTATCATGCATTTATTAATTGTAGATAAACTATATGAGATTATGATGAAAGTACTAGTGGAATTATTTAAAGGAAAAAAAAAAACTGTTCTTCATTTGCTAGTGCCTCTCAAAATGTTCACTTTTATTACATAACAGTATTTTCATAATCACATTATAACTGATTAGAAAAGCTGACAGATAACCAGATAGAGTTTTAACTAGCGTGTAAAAAAACCTAGAAGAATAAGGAGACCATATGTATCTAGGAAAAGAACAGGAATATAACTTATTTGTGTATATGCAGCCCCAGGATAGAAGTGAAGGAAACAACAGAAATATGGGCTAAGCAATAAAAAATATATAAAATGTGACACACAGGGGCAGACAATGAAGAGGAATAGTTGTTGGGTGAATGCTAGAGAGAAAGAAAGTTCAGCAGGTCAATATAGATCGTGTGATGACAAAAAAGTCAAATTTGGTGGGTTTACCTGTGTGCTGAAATCTCTGCTTTAAAAATGTTTCATGCAAAAATGTACAACTTAAAAGTCTGCTAAAGTTTAAGCAAAAAAAAAAAAATGTTCAGTTATTTCTGAGGATATTTCAAACTTTCAATGAGCAAACTTTTAAAATCTCCAAATGTTTATCCCAGTTTTCACCATGGATTTGGTAAAAGAATTTCATAGAACTATCCAACAAAATATGTAGTCTGATACAGTCTTAATCGCTAAGAGTGAAAATGAGTTACAAGAAATGTTAGACATTATAGTGAAAGAAAGCAAAAATAAAGGACTCAGCCTTAATAGCAAAAAGACAGAAGTAATGGTAACAACAAAGAAAAAGAATTCACCTCAGTGCAAAATAAAGACAAGTGGAACAATATTAAAACAGGTAAATGAATTTAAATATTTGGGAACTTTGTTAACCTCAGACGGAAGATGTACAAAAGAGGTGAGATGCAGAATGGCTCAGGCAAAAGCAGCTTTCCAAAAAATGAGGAAGATACTATGCAATCCATTTTTGACAATAGAAACAAAAAAAAAGAGTTCTTAAATGTTATGTAGAGCCAGTCTTAACATATGGATGTGAATCATGGACAATAGGACAACAGACAAGAAAATCACTGGAGGCTGTAGAAATGTGGTTTTACAGAAGAATGTTGAGAATACCATGGACAGCTGAGTAATGAAAACATTTGGAAAAAGCAAAAAGAGAACTAATTTCCAATATTAGGAAGAAACAATCACCATTTTTTGACCATGTAATGAGAAGAGAACAGCTGGAATATACTCTAACAACTGAGAAAATTGAGAGACGAAGAGATAGAGGGAAGAAAAGAGAAAAGATACCAGACAGCTTAAGAGGATGGCTTGGCAGAAGGTCAACAACAGAAATGATAAATAACTGTCGTGATCGAAAGTTGTGGAGAGATATGATCACCTGCGCCAGCAGGCTTGGTACATGATGATGATCCAACAAAATTCCATAAAACCTGGCACATTTGAACAATGGTATGTTATGAACAAGAACCAATCGAACGGATTATGAATAGAAAATGGAGATAATTGGACACACTAAGAAAATCTTATGACAGCATAGCAAGACAGGCTTTGTCACTTACAAGGAAAGCAAAATGGGGAAAAGACCTGGGATACATGGAGAGGAGCAACCATGAAAACTTTCAAGACAAAGGCCCCAATTAAAAGAAAATAAAGAAAATGTCCTAAAATGATGGATGGAGAGGTTATGTCTGTGGATAATTTCCCCAAAATCGGCCTGAAGGATTTCTTTTAAAGAGGTTATTACCATGTTATGATAGATGAAGATGATGGGGAAGACATGGAATAATTTTAAGAGAATGGCAAGAAACAGAACTGCATGGAAATTATTTGTTGAAGACCTATGCTTCACTGGGAGATGAAAGGAAGAAAAAGAAGAATTATAATATCATATCAAAATAACTTACTTTAAGTCATTTAATCTAACAAACAATGGTTCCTGCTCATCTTTTCCTTAACTAGAAATTAAATTACCAGAAGACAATAAAACCAGCCTTTATTTTTTACATTCTGCAGAACTATCTGGTTCAGAAATAAAAAAAAAGTATTGCAAACCTTATTCTGCTCACTACTTGTTCCAGCAGTGAGATTCTCAGAAGTAGATTCTAACAATGATTGCTGAACCAGATCTGGATTGAAGAACAGAATCTTTCTTTATGATTTATGAATAATATATAATAACATGTTAAGTATAATTAAAGAGTGAGACAAAAAGAAAACAGAAAAGTCATGCTGTGTTGTAATATTCTCTAATTATGCAAAACATTATAATAAAAGACATATTACATCAATGAAATTGCAGACATCACAATGACCACCATGTATGAGACACATTACAGAGCACTGACTCAAACACTCCATTTTTCTTGACATTTAAAGACAGCAGAGGAAAGTAAGATCAGTAATTACATCTATTACCTATATCTCTGTCATATGCTGTGATGAGCTTCTGTACATTGCTAATCACAATAGATAACTCACTCCTTTCCTGAAGACTCCTGCAGTAATAGAACAATTGATTACAAGCAGACATGATAATGTAAAGTGTTAGAATGTGAGAAGAAGAATGATTAAATATGCATGACTGTAAAGAGCAGCAACATTCTATACTGACAGATGAATGCAATTTTATAACTACTTGTTAGTCTGTGCATCTTAAAGATATATTGTCTGTTGCAGGTATATTAGACGATGAACATGTATAATAATTATAAGCAGAGTAATGACAAAAATATAATTGATATTTTGTTTCGGTGTTGATCTTCAATTGAATAATGGTAACAGTTGGTATGTCCCTGTGTTTGCTGCCCAATGATAATTTGTGTAAATTTCTCTTTAGGATATTCCAATCTTTGTATAAGTCCTTCCTCTTTACTTTGATTCTGATTCTGTGGCGTGTTTAACCTTTGTATAATTCACATAACCTTCTAAGGAGGCATGCTGATTTTCCTATCTTTATAGTTTCTAGTGAGAACAAACTTTAATTCAAGAAAGAACACGTGTTTCATATACTACAAAATTATTAATAATTGTGTGTCTCCACACTGAATCTAATAGTTTCTAGGAAGTCCCATAGCCAGTGTGCATATGTAACGAAAATAGAAAGTGGTCAAAAAGAGATAAGAAAAAACACACTTTGAGATGAAAAATTTAACCTTGTAGACTTGATTTGAAGTTTTAAATGTATAACAATTAAATATGTTTTTGCCATAATTTTTTACCAAGCACTAAATTTCACACACATTACATTTATCGAAGCAAAATATTTTACAAAGCATCATAGTATATATAGGGAGATCACATGATTTGTTTGGGAGCAGTGATAGCTCAGTGGTTAGTGAACTGGACTACAAAGGACAAGGGGTAGGGTTCGATCCCAACCAACGGCTTCCGGGTTCACCCAGCCTTTAATTGGTACCGTGATAGCTCAGTGGTTAGTGAACTTGGACTACAAAGGACAAGGGGTAGGGTTCAATCCCAACCAACAGCTTCCGGGTTCACACAGCCTTTAATGGGTACCTGATTTTTTTCTGGGAAAGTGAAGCGGCACGGGTGTAATACCGACCACATTATCCCAAAAATCATGCGCCGAAGGTCTGTAAAATTTATGGTCACTAACACCATATTCCCTATACGCCACCTGGCGTGACGGGGGTACTTTACTACATGATTTGTTTGGCCCATCAGCTGAATGGATTGTTGGACATCAACATGTACATAAGACCTCAAAATATTAACTCCTAGGTGATGCCCTACAATTTATATTTAGAGCAAATAAGATTTAAGAAAAAATTAGCTACATGTAGTCAATTTCTAGGCAAGAAGATACCCTTCAGTGTGGCATATGGATTAGTAACTGTGTACAGAAACATATGTTCCCATGGTGCAAAATTTTAATCAAAAACACGTGTGGGTGTTGTAAAATAATTTTTCAAAATGGAAATTAAGTACAGAAGGCAAAACTAGATGTTTTTTCCCCGAAATAATGTACCAGATTTACATTTTTTCACCGAATTCTGCCTTACATTTAGAAACAATAAGAAAAGATTTATTGAGAAAATGATGGACCACTGAAATAAAAAACACCATGAGTAGTACCTTACAGGAGACACATTACACTAAAAACCAATAACTCAAACACACCATTTACCCATAATGCTGAAAAACAGTAGAGGCAGGGGAAACAAGCAAACAAAAACTGATACAATGTTCAGAGTTTAGAAATGTCAATATTAAATACCTTTTGTAACTGGCACTTTGCACAAAGGACATGGTACCGAGCGCTTTCTCTCAAGAAACTTGGTAATACAAAATCTGAAATTAAAAATAAAAACCCTCTAAAATCAAGTAAATTGATAAAGTTTAAAACTAAAAAGCAAATTGATTCTTGAACCTTCCCGTGCCGTTAGATGTCACATAGAGCTAGTAGTGTTTTCACCACCCATCTCTATTCTGAGTGAGATGTTCGATCTTATCTAATGAATCTATGCCTGTCAACTTTGCTTCTCTTTTAAGTGTTCTTTTTAGTGCCTCTCTAGGTCTTCCTCTTTTTCTGTATCCTGATGTTTCCCATGATGTGCACCAGCCATCGAATACATAAAGAAACAACAAATAAATTGGTTCGGCCACATAACAAGACAGAAAGAACTAACAACGAATCAAAGAGCCATAAACAAACGCTACGAAAACGTCAGATTAAGAGGAAGACCGAGAAAGAGATTGATAAAGGGAATACTAGAGTCACTAGGAGGAATAACATCAGAAGAGGCCAACAGAAGAGCAAAGAATCGCAGATTGTTTCTCCCCTCGACGCCAACAGAGGAAGGATAGAAGAAGAAGAAGATGTTTCCCATAGAAGAGCCAGTTTTGGAATTATCTTGTTCTCCCTTTTCATCACATGTTCAACATTTGTCCATCTTCTTTCCTTAATTGTAGATGAGATCTTTGGTTGCATGACCATTTCTCTTATTTCAATATTAGTCTTGAATTCATACCATTGTGCACAGAGTATTTTTCTTAAGCATTAAGCAAATATTTAGTTTTTTTCTCAATCACTTTTACACAGAACAAATGTTTTTTTTTATACCACACCTTCCTAGCTAACAAACAACCATTTGATTGATTCTATATTGTAAATACGATAAATAAGTCACAAGGTGACCTGGTTTAGCAGAAAAATTTAGTTGCAGGTTTTTAAAAGTGTTAGATGGCAGAAGCGCTCAAATTTATGATTTTGTTAGGTAGGGGGCTCAGGGCAATGCATGCGCAGTAACAAAATGGCTACTGAACTAAAGGAATGTACAACCCAAGAATAGTATGCATAGTTGTGTATGTTTTTTTTTGGTGTTTTTAGGTGTGAGTGTGTGGGGGAAGAAGATGAAAAAGACTTCCTACAAAGCACATTCATAAGCAATTTAATTCAATTCATAATAATTTAATTACAAAATTGCTTCCCATTCATGCTGACAATTGTTTGTCCCACAGTGCACTGATGAGTACAAAAATTTTCTCAAGGACACACCAAAATTGTTGATTAAGTTAAACATGGACGCCTTGTTCAGACTGCAAGTGTCTGTGAAGTGGGTGCAGAAGATGATTAATGGTGATAGGCATGTAATGATAAACTGTGCAGCAACTGTTATAGGCTATTCACATGGTTTAGCCTACAGTACATTCAAATGAATTTCTGGAAAGTGTGCTCACTGTGGGTACCCAGAACAAGAAGTGAAATTCTGGCATAGAAATCAAACCAAAGAATTCTATGCCTCAGATGACTGGATAAGTGCATCAATGTTGGTGGATATATTTAGAGAAATGATAATGTAGGAGCAAAAATAAAAAAGTTGTCAAATTCTTATCATAATTTTTTTACAACAATTGATGACTTATCTGTTGACTTCCCTTCATAATTTAAAGCTACAATCAAATGTGATGGTACTTAGAGGCTTAAATTACATTAAAATAAACTCCCTACAACTCAGATAATTTATTTACAAGTGAATTTGAAAGAAAATTAAAATTAATCAAAGCAGATTAATATTCTCTAACCTGCAAAATTGGTGATCACATTTGGTTGATACTGGGTTTATTAGAAGTTCCAGACTGAGGAAAGAAGGAGGGGTATTACCATTAAATATATTTGAAAAGCAAATTCTATATCATTATCATCATATGTAAGGTTATATTTAATCTCTTTTAATTTGCAAACCAACATACAAACCAGTTAGTGGCCTTAAATTTGGTGCCTTTTCAATTTTTCTGTGCTCCTAAACAGAGTAAGTCTAAAACATCACTCACTGTTTAGATGTTCATATATTATGATCTATTCTGTTTCCACTGTTCAAATTCAAAACAACTGTTATTGTTGGTTGCCCTTGATCTATAGCCTTTAGCTTTCCCTTCAAAGTCCAAAGCAAAGCAGTTCTTGAGATGGCTTCTGGAACTTTAACTACTTGGGGGCCTCGGTAGCCCAGTTGGGAAAGCCACCCAACTGGACTACCGACGTTCGGACAACCCGTGTTCGATTCCCGCTGGGAGCAGTATGAGTTGTACTCACGGGTGGGAAAAAAAATACACAGCCCAAGTCTACTCAGCCCAAGTCTACTCAGCCATTGGCAGAAATGGGTACCAGGGTATTACCTTGGGAAGGTGAGGAATATCGCCTCTCATCTGAGTTTAGATGCTTGAGGCGACACTATACAGAAATCTCCGAACATTTCTGGATAGGCGGCCGAGCACATATGGGTGTAAACTCGTGTGCTAAGATGCCAGTTCAAGTCTCATACTTTACCTTTACCTTACTCTAACTACATGATCCTTTGATATCTTCTTCCACTTATTTTTTTCTCCAAGTACATTTTGGTACTCCCGTTTGTCTCCTTCTCTGGGTATTCTAAAATAAGGACCTGTTATCATGTAATATTGTCAGTTTGTCGATTGTTATTGTCAGTTGGAGATGGGAGTTTAAGATGGACACAGCCAGAAACGAGAAATCTAGTGGGCGTGTAAGAAGACTAATTAACCAACACAGAACAACTGGGGCCATCAGTCACTGGACCGCTGGGCACTTTGAGACTTACTCAGGAGGGGATCTGAGCACCTCGTCCTATTATATGGACATATTGTTTGGAGCCGGGAGTGCAACACTAAAAGTGTTGACCCGCTAAAAGCTCAGCTATTTTTATTTTAAGTGTTATATGTTATTAATTATATAGCCTTTAGCGTCTTGACACAGACTGTTGGCAGTGTTGGTAGCAAGCAATCAAGATCAGATAAGTCAAAAGTCACTCTAGTTTGGTAAAAATATTAGTTATTTATCAATTTATGCGTGTTATTGTTATTGTTATCCGTATTATGTCTACTTACTTACTTACTTACTTAACTTAATGTCTTATTGTCTACTAATCATTAATCATCGATTAATTTTCTGGATGATGCTGAACAGCTTTTCTCATGGCTAAAAAAAAAATCTGCCAATTTTGGACTGGACAGACAGACCCAGAACGAAAAAGATGTATTGATGTTGTATTTTGTATTCGTGGTGTCAGTGTCTGGCCTCGTCTCCTTTCTCTTGCGCCTTTCTTCTGAATTTGACATGACATCATGCCTGAGCTCTGCCTCGAAAGAGTTACTTAGTTACTAATTTAGTAACTAATACTTGAGACTCAAGTTGAGTAGTGAGTAGTAACAGTGGTGAGTGAGTAACAGTAACACTAACAGACAGTGAGTGAGTAGTTACTGAGTAAGTGAAGTCGAAGTCGAAGTAGTAAATTAGTAAATTTAAAATATGTCTAAAAAAATTATTCAATATTATTAGACATTTTACTTACCAAATAGAACATTCTAAAGCCTTTTGCATTTGGGTTAAAATCTCCCTGAGATGGTCTGCGTCCATATTTTAATTTGTATTTCTGTACTATTGGTAGAACAACGAAGATTTGTTTTATACAAAACCACTCCCCTCTTGTTGTCTTTTGCTTATTTTACATTTTCTAACTGGCGCCTGCCTTTCCACTAAATGTTATTTCATTTACTGAAGAGTTCAGCTCCAATTACACATTCAATAACTTCCGGTGTTAACAAATTTGTTGACGACAGAATTGAATGGGAAAATCCTGGACTGTCTGTCTTTTGTGAAGAAACAGAGTTCTAGTATGAGTATGAGTATCGCAGTTTTATTTGAAGGCAGAAACATGTAGCTGTAGGTTCCAGAGTGGATAAATTGTCATCACGTCTCAGATAAATAGATACTCCAGAGATATAAAAGATGGCATCAGGAAATCCACCAACACCAAAGAATGTCCTCCCATCAAAGGCCGCGTCATCGTCGTCTAAGTCTTCACAGTCTTTCACTTCAACTTCAAATAGTACAGTAGTACCAAAATCAGGTAGTCTAATAAAAAGGGGAAAGCGAGCAATGGCTCTTTACGTAAAGGAGGAGTGTACTAAAACTAATAATTTCAAACCTCTAAATGACGAGTTAGATTCTTTATTGGACTCCAGAAAGCCCATAGATGACTTTGAAAGCTTAGATTCTTGCAAGTGGATTATAGCAGGAGGAATGACTTTCGAAGAATTTGCCAAGAAAGGTAATAAACAAAACACAGTGATTAGTCTGTGAATAAAGCTACAATTATCTAATGAATAAATAAAATCATCGAGTGCCGTCTCCGCAACGAAGGTTGGCTACCAAGAAGTGAAGCGCCATTCTCTTGCTTTGATGGTGCAGGTTGTCATACATAGGCTGATTTGTCCATCTTTTGATGTTACGTTCGTCTATGTTAGTCTTGGTCTGCCTCCTTTACCTTGTATTTTCCCCTCCAGGATTACTTATAGTAGGCTGTTGTGTCTTTTAACATGACCCAACATAGTTTTAGTCTTTTTGATATTCATATCTATCTAGTCCATATTTTTTGCTTATCATGTTTATTTCATTAGGTAATTGTTGTAGGTCTTTAGGATTTTCTGCTAGTAGTACAGTATCATCAGCATATCTTAGGTTATTGATTATCTTTCCATTAATTTGTAGGCCTGGCATCTCTATGATGTTTTTAAAGATTTGCTAAGTGTATAGATTGAACAAGCTTGGTGATAGGATGCACCCTTGTCTTACTCCTCATTTTATATCAATGGGTGTAGAGAACTCTTTGTTATATTTTATTATTGCTATTTGCTTCCAGTATAGATTATATATTAGTCGTATGTCCATGTCATCTAGATGTATCTCTTTTAGGCATTCTATAAGTTGTTTGTGGTGTACTCTATCAAAAGCTTTGGTGTAGTCTATGAAGCAGGCATATATTGGTTTGTTTACTTCTGTGTACTTTTTGATTAATGTTCTCATGCAGAATATGGCTTCTTTTGTCCCACTATTTTTCCTAAATTCAAATTGCTGCTCATCTAATTCAGTATTGATTTTATTCTGAATCCTTCCTTGTATAACTTTTAGCAAGATTTTTGTAACATGGCTCATTAGGCTTATTGTTCTAAAGTTATTGCATTCAACTGCACTATTCTTTTTAGGCAATGCAATGAAAGTTGATGTTTTTAAGTTCATTTGGTATGTGTCCTTGTGTGGTATATGTCGTTGCATATGTCTGTAATCACTTCAGTGCCAAAATCTTCTAGTGCCTGTATCATCTCTATCTGTATGCTGTCAGGTCCTGCTGTTTTCCATTTTTCATTGTTTTTATAGCTTTTTCCACCTCAGATTTTAAGATTTTATAGCCTGATGTACATTTTATAACTGGTTTCTTGTCCCTTTGATCATGAAATAGTTCTGTTATATATTCCTGCCATCTATCTATAATATCTTTATTGTCTGTTAGCATTTTTCCTTTTTTGTCTGCAATGCATCCACCTTCTGTGGCTTTTTTTTTTTTATTAGTCATTCTCTTTATTTCTGTGTTCATTCCTCTTGAGTCTTGTTTGCTTTCCATAGTTTCTATTTCTATACATTTTTGGTTGAGCCAGCCTTCTTTTGCCTTTTTACACATTTTGCGTATTTCATTATCTATTTTATTGTATTGGGCAGTGTTCTTCGCTTGTCTCCTTTCTTCCCTTTTTTTCTAAGATTGTGTTAGTTATCCATTTTTGTTTTTGTTCTTTTCTCTTTTGGGTAAGGTGTCGCAGGTTTCTTGTATGCTTTTCTTTATGCATTGCCATTTGGCTGCTACTTTTTCATCAATTTTCTCTTCTGTATTGCTCAATTCCTTCTTTTAGCAGCTTCTGGTATGTGTTCTTTACTTGTATTGTATCATCATGTACTGTACCTGTTGGCGTTGGCGATCATGTCTTTCCACAATCTTCTATCCACAGTGCATCATATGAGTTCTGTTGTTGACTGTTTTCCATGCCATGACACCAAGCTATCCAGTATTTTCTCTCTTTGTCGTCCACGATCTCTCTTTCCTTTTATTTTGCCAGTTGTAACCAAGTATTCCAACTTTCCTCTTCTCATGATGTGCCCAAAAAATGTTGATTGCTTCTTTCTGATGTTTTTTAAGAGCTCCCTTTTTGTGTTGGCCTCTTTGAGAACTTTCTCATTGGTCTTTTTAGCTGTCCAGGAAACTTTCAACATTCTTCTGAGAAATCCCATCTCTGTGGCCTCTAATCGTCTTTTCATTTGTTTGTCTATTGTCCATGATTCGCTTCCATAGGTCAGAATTGGTTCTATATAGCATCGATGAACTCTCTTTCTCGTTTCTATTGACACAGATTTGTTGCATAAGATATTTTTCATTTTCTGAAATGCTGTTTTGGCCTGATTCTGGCTATTCTGCTTTTTATTTCTGTGGTGCATCTCCCATCTGATGTTGTTATTATTGTGCCCAAGTATTTCAAACATTGCACTTGTTTCAGATTTGTCTTGTTTATTTTTATGCTGCATGATGGTGATGATTGTTTCTTCGATATAACCATTACTTCTGTTTTCTTACTGTTCAGGACTGAGACCTTTCTTGTTGCTTTCTTTTACTATTATATCTATCATTTCTTGTAGCTCATTCTCTGTCTTTGCTTTTAAGACTGTGTCATCCGCATATCGTTAATTTATTTATGTTGTGACCGTTGACTTCAATTCCTTTTTTGTCTACTATTGATCTCATAATATGTTCACTGTAAAGGGAAAACAAATCTGGCGACAGAACACAGCCTTGTCTGACTCCTTTACCTCTATAGATCTTTCTATCAATGTTCTTAAGATGTATATTGCATTATTGGTGCCCTTTCCTTCCACAAATCCACATTGTTCCTCACTTATTTCTGGTTTTATTTTGTTCCTTACATATCTCATGATGATTCTTAGTAATATTTTAGTCATATGGCTCATGAGACTAATAGTGCGATGGTCTTCACAATCAGTGGCGCCTGACTTCTTCGGTATGGCTACAAAGATAGATTTTAGTAGATCTTCGGGTATGTGTCCAGTGTTATATATGTCATTGAGTAGTTTTGTTATATCGTTAATACCTTTTTGATTTAAAGCTGTTATATCTAGTGGATTTGTTGATGAATTAGACTTTTGCTTGTTTCTCTTTAGTTTGATTTTCATTTTAATCATTACAGGATTGTGATCTGAATTAATATCTGCTCCTGGGTAGGTTTTGGCTTTCTTTACGCTGTTACGGAACCTTTCTTTTATCGTTATGTAATCTATTTGATTCCTCTTCTTATCTCCAGGGCTTTTCCATGTTTATAGTTCCCTTTTCTCTTGCTCAAAGTAGGTGTTACATATTATCAGCCTGTTTTCTTCACAGAATTGTATTAATCTTTCTCCTCTGTCATTTCTTTTTCCTAAACCATGATTTCCTATAATGGTCTTATATCTACCTTTTCCTACTTTAGCGTTCATGTCACCCATTACAATCAAGATGTCTGAAGATTTCACTTGCTTCATAACTTTATTTAGGTCTTCATAGTATGCTTCTATTTGTTCATCTGTGTAGTCTTGAGTAGGTGCATATGTCTGTATTATTGCTATGTCAAATGTTTTTTTTTTTCAACTTGACTAGTATAATCCTATCGCTGTATGTCCAGTGGGTACTTATATATTTTTGTAGCTCTCTTTTTATCAGTATTCCTACCCTCTTTGATGTTCTGTTGTGTTTCCTGTAAATAAAATCGCATTGTCTCATTTTTTAAGCATGAAACATTTACACTTAACTTTTGTAAGTTAATTTTTTAGTTATTTTGTGGTTAACTTTTCAGTTCTGCAACACAGTTACATTACGTACAAGTCTAGTTGGTCATCCAGTACAACTTGAACTTACAACTGAATAATATTGTGCTGATTTATAAACAAACTTTGTCCTAGGGCGGTGAAACCAGTAAATGAATGCATTACTCAGAAAATATAAGTTTTTTTTATTATTCACTGAATTTACCACTTCGAGGATTGAAGTATTTAATTATTCATCTTTTCTAAGAATTTCCTCCACAGTTTTTTTTTATTACCAGTTTTATTTTGTTTTTGTGCAAAGCTTAAAAATTGTCTTTATGAGCTTTTCTCTTTTCACCTCCTTTCAACCCTTAATTCTGATACCTATATATGACTGACGTATTTATGATCTATCTCTATCTATCTATTGACCTTTCGAGCCATAGCCGGCCCATAGGGCGTAGACCAAGATACTCCTTCTCTTATCTAAATTTTTGTTCTAGCAGTTTTAAATTCTTTTAAAGATATTTTATCAAATCTCGCCATTTGTCTCTGTTCTGTGCAAGCAGCTCTATCTCATTGAGGGAGCCGATTCCTGCTGCTCTTGCCTCTCTGATCAATGTTCTTCTCTGTGTCTATCTGGGTCTTCCTCTTTTCCTCTTACCTGTTGTTTCCCACATGAGGACTTGCTTTGCTATTCGATTATTATCTCTTCTCATCACATGTCCAACATATGACCATTGTCTTTTCTTTATTACTGAAGATATTAGTGGTATTTATGATACCATAATACAAATTACTACCACTTAAATGTAACATTAGGTGTTCTAAAAACAGTAATTTCTCTGAACTTTTCACACACACAGCTATGTGTTCACACTAGTAGAGACATAGAGACTCAGATTTCTTGGCTTAGGTTGATTTATGACCTGAGTTTGACCCCTGTGACTGGATGTGTTATAATATCTGTTGTTATGGCCACTGTAATCAGTCAGTATGTTTGGCTACCTCATAGCATTATTTGCTGCATTTCCCGAGTTAGAAAGGGCTTTTTTGATGTCAGTGACAACAGAGGAAATTTGCCAGGTCACAGCCAAAAAAATATAAAAAACCGACCAATTTCTTGAAAATTAAAAATTTTTGTGTGTGCATTATACAAGATCCATATGTCACGAAATGTGAAAAAAAAAATCCTACTTCATTTAGAAACAAATCCAACACTCAGAGATCATCTCAAGTAGTAATTATGAAATTATGGGGGTGGGGGAAGGAGGATGTTTGAGCACTGCAAAATGTCAAATTTTGGAGAATTTGTGTTTTAATGCTGTAATTTTTACGATGACATTATAATCTGTGATTAATTCCATTGGAATTATCCTGCTTCCTGCTTTTTGTGTCTACAGAATGTCTTCGTCATCATCATGTACCATACCGGTTGGCGTAGGCGATCATGTCCTTCCACAATCTTCTATCTACAGTGCATCGTATCAGTTCTGTTGTTGACTGTTTTTCATGCCATGACACCAAGCTATCCAGTGTTTTCTCTCTTTGTCATACGTGATCTCTCTTTCCATATTTTTTGCCAATTGTAACCAAGTATCTTGGTCTACGCCTAGGAAGACCCAGGGAGACACTGAGAAGAACATTGATGAGAGAGGCAAGAGCAGCAGGATTCGGCTCCCTCAATGAGATAGAGCTGCTTGCACAGAACAAAGACAGATGGCGAGATTTGATAAAATATCTTTAAAAGAAAACTGCTAGAACAAAAGTTCAGAAAGGAGGTGTATCTTGGTCTACGCCCTATGGGCCAGCTACGGCTCAAAAGATGAATAGATAGATAGAACCAAGTTTTAGTCTTTTTGATATTTATATCTAATCCATATTTTATTTTTTACTTTTCGTGTTTATTTCATTAAGTAATTGTTGTACATCTTCAGGAGTTTCTGCTAGTAATACAGTATCATCAGCATTTCTTAGGTTATTGATTATCTTTCCATTAATGTTTAGGCCTGGCATCTCTGTGAAGTTTATAAAGATTTGCTTAATGTTTTTGTTATCATAGTCTTCAGATAAATTCTTCCGACATTGTTGACGTTCGCTTCCTGGAGCATAATATGTTGATGACTGTGGCCATTATCAGTTTATTTTTATTTGTGATAATGTAGGTCCTCATTTCTCTGCATTGGTTGCTGGGTTTTGAATCTTAGTCTTTGTGTAACAGTGAGAAAGGATTCATCATTCATCTGCAAAATTAAAGTCTGTGTTTACATTTGTAAGAGTCCATCTAATCCCTATGTTATTAAACTTTACAACACTTCTAATAATTCAGTTGATACAAAGTCAGAATAAAATGAGTGATGGAATACACATCCTTGTTTAATTCCAGTAGTGATTTTGAAATTCTTTGTGGAGATGGGTTTTTGTAAACATTAATTACACATGCCTGTTAATAATAAGGCTATATCCTCTTATTAGTATCAAGAAAAGACTTAAATTGTGTTTTTTGACTTTGTTTGTCCTAATAAAAATCCTCTAAACATCGGTACTCTTTCCTATGTATCAATCTGACTCTAAAAATCTAGCTCACCCATTATTGCTACATTTATTGAATATTCTTTATTGGAAATTCATTTCATGAGCTTATACTTCTACCACCTGATGCCATGTCAACAATTCATTTTGTTTTCTGACAGTAAGTAGAAAGTATTGAGAAAATACTATTTAAAAAAGGCACTGGTGTTGTGTGCAACCAGAAGGAAAACACTTCATACTAACTGTACTAACTCTGAGCTTCTCATCTAATGACATATCAACTGTATGTATTATGGTATTCCATTTCTGAACTCTGCAGGGCTATGACTAGGGGTTGGGGAAGCAAGACAGCATGCTCAGGGTAGTGGCCATAGAGCTTAATAGTATAGTTTTATATTTCATCCACTGTGAAAAAAAAAATTCCTTTGATACCTACCTGTAATTTGATGCACATCCACCTGATTGGAAACTGACAAATCTAATCCATTTGACCAAGTCACTCATCTTAACAACTGGAAAATGTGTTTTATATAATTTGCAGTTTTTTTCCTCTAAGGTATCACAAATCATGTTCTTCAACTGCTCCCACATCTAAAAATGTTTATCATTTCTGTTCTTGAATTGAGTTATTCTTTAAACTTTCCAGCTAAGACTTTACTTTCCTGTTATGCTTATAAGATCAACAACTTATACTTCCAATAATTTAATAAGAAAATGCATACTGCTCATCATCATTAGGTACCATGTCCACTGGCTAGATGATCATGCCTCTCCACAACATTCTATCTCTACAGCTCTTTATCATTTCTGTTGTTGACTTCTAACAAAACCACTGTCTTAAATTACCTGTAACTGCTCTCATTACTTTCCTCTATCTCTTCTTCTAAGAAGATATTTTATATTAAAACTATTACTTTAAAAACTTATAGTATCTTATGTAAACTCTGTTTTCTTTTCAAGTGAGAGAGTATGACAACTCTGTTATGTGTGGACTGGTGTGGACAGCAAATTTTTTAGCATACCGCTGCCGGACTTGTGGTATTTCACCTTGCATGTCCATATGTTCAGACTGCTTCCAAGCTGGCAACCACGAAGGCCACGACTACAACATGTTTCGTAGCCAGGCGGGGGGCGCTTGTGATTGCGGAGATGCTAGCGTTATGAGGCCTGAAGGGTAAGAGGCTTATCTTTTTAATCTGTGTTATTGCATTGCAGTAACCATATGACAATATAGATGATCTCTTCTTCTTCGCCTCTAGTAGAGTATTTCTCTTCTTAGATCATTCTGGTCTTCGTTTTCATTACTCCTAAGTGCTGCAGCTACTGACAGAGCACATCTGAGGAATACAGTTTTCTTTAATCTTCTCCTTCAAGAGAGTTTGAGCTGCAGTTTTCAGTGCTTCTGCCTCTGCCTTAAAGTTACTTGAATATTTTCCTGTTGCAACAGAAAGAGACACCGTCTGATGTCGGTTTGAATATAACCATCACTCATAGTAAAGTAAAGTAAAGGTTCCCTTCATGCCTTGCTAGGCGTATGGGGAATATAGTGTTAGTGACCATATTTTTCTACAACCACGGCACATTTTTGGGTGATGTGGTCGGTACCACGCCAAGCCACCTTTACTTCCCTGAAAAATCTCTGGTACCCATTTTTAGAGGCTGGGTGAACCCTGGAGCCTTGTCAGTCTGAAAAAAATCCACCACTGCTGGGGATCAAACCCGGACCCTTCTGGTCAGGAAGCGAGCACACTAACCACTCAGCCACCAAGGCTCCCCATCACTCATAACCTAGAATAAAATAATAATTTGTGTTATGTAACTAAGTTAATTCAATACAAGACATGCTAAGCAAAACTAGATCACAAAGGAAATTGATAGAATAAAAAAAGAGTAATGAAAAAAGATAAAGATAGATATAACAGATTACTATGGAAATGAGAACTAATTGCAACAGAACTAAAGCGGAATGCTAGACAAAGAGGTATTTGATAATTGAGAAAGAATATATAAATAATAAAGTAAATATGTATAAACAAATAGATCAACTCACAGGCTGGAAGTCATGTCCAAAGTTGGGGTGTCTAAAAACAAATTGTTGGAATGAATATATAAAGGAACTATGTCATGATGAGAAAGAAGACACAGACATATGAGATAATTGTGAAGGACCAATCCTACTAATGAATTAAGTGGGTGAAGCTATTAGTTCACTGGCAAAGTTCCAGTCCCAGAGGATGGAGCTAAGAAAGAATTGAGTAGAAATGAAAAAAAATTAGAAACAAATTGTTTGGTAAAGCTTTATGTAATTAATGGGTGACACAAATTTAAATGATGTGTCGGCTCAATAAGATTTCAGCAGGAACAACACACTGACACAGATATTTAAGTAGATAAAATTAGCCCTACATAGCTAACTAATAGCTAACTGGACTACCGGCGTTCGGACAACCCGTGTTCAATTCCTGCTGGGAGCAGTGTGAATTGTACTCGTGGTTGGAAAAAAATAAAATACCCTTACGGTCTTTCCAGCCGTTGGCAGAAATGGGCACCAGGGTATTACCTTGGGAAGGTGAGGAATGTTGCCTCGCACCTGAGTTTCGATGCTTGAGGCGACACTATACAGAAATATCTGAACATTTCTGGATAGGCGGCCGAGCACATATGGGTGGAAACTCACGTGCTAAGACGCCGGTTCAAGTCTCGTACTTTACCATTACCAGCTAACTAATAATGAAGTATCTAAAGCAAAATCATCTTGGACTAGAATGAGAAATTGTCTTCCCTGATTAGTGCACTGAGACCAGGAGGAAAATTAGCACTGGCTAGTCTGGATACCCGGTGTAGTTGATCAGCTAATGGGAAGGCTTAAAAATAAAGAAAGAATTAGAATCGTTAGTAGAATATAGATTAGAGATAATTACAAAACTGCTGGATGACATCTATGATACAAGTTACAACCCTGGTAGCCCCTGTTGAAATCCATCCTCATTGCCCTACCAAAATAAAAGTTGTTGTTAAATGTGAGGATCTTAGATTCTGACAGGGGTCAGAAGAATGCCATGTTCCTCTCTACTGGATACCTGATGATGCAATTAAAATTAAACTGTGTTTGAATTAAGATTTATTTATTACTAAGATTTTTTTTACAATTTCTACGTTATTTCACAAATAATAAAAAAAACATTAAACAATATAATATGTAGGTTACAGCTTGTTATCATCATGTAGTTTATTTTGTTTTTCCAATTAAGTAAATTTCCTCCCAATCGTCTGTCTTTTTTGCATCTCAGTACATTAGATTCTTTATTTTATCAGCTGTTTTGACATCCCAGTCTAGATTCTTATTCTTTGCTTCTACCGCTTTAATTAACCTAATTTCACCATCACTATTTTTTAAGGCCTTTCTTACAAATGAGTTTTGCCTTTATTCTTTTAATTTTAATTAGCAACGATATTCTCTTTATTTTTCTCTGTGTGTGTGTGTTAATTACTTAGCTGTTGACTTGTTTCAGTAGCATTCTTCTCAGAAACTTGCTCAGAATTAGAGATTTGATATTTCTATACAATAAAATTAAACTTATCGCAGATTTTGCCCACGACATGGTGAACATACTGAAAACAAATTTGCTCCTCAAGCTCCACTGGAACTGATGACTGTGGCCAAGGATATGATTCCACGGCTTTTTCTGCGCCTTCTATATCACTTGCGGGAACAGTTTGTATCTCAATGTAAGCAAAATAATTATTTATTTCTGTGTTGTAAATATGTAATACAGATTATAAATAGAAAATGGAGATGGGTTGATACACACCAAGAAAACCTGATGCTAGCATATAAAATATATGCATAGGCATGCAAACCATAGGGTAAGACAAAACAAGGAAGGTGCTCAAGAATACATGAAGAAGAGAGCCCATGGAATTTCCTAAAAACATTGGCCTAGACTGAAAGGAAACAGGATTTCTAAGAACTGTGATAGATGGAGATCTTGTTCAAGGCTTTTGAACCCAAAGAGGCCTAAAGAGCTTTGATTGACTGAAGTTTTATGAAATCATCATAGAATTGATGATATCAACTTGCAAGAAAGCGTATATATCTATCTATCTATTGACCTTTCGAGCCATAGCCGGCCATAGGGCGTAGACCAAGATACTCTTCTTATCTGAATTTTTGTTCTAGCAGTTTTCAATTCTTTTAAAGATATTTTAGTATATATATATATTTAAAAAAAAAAAATATTATTATATCAATATGCTAGCATTTGATAGTATTCATAGAGATTCTTTGTGGAAAATTCTGAAGCAATATGGTTTACCATCAAAAATCATAAATATTATCAAAGACATGTATGATGGTTACACATGTGCAGTTCGAACAGAGGAAGGACTGAGCGAATGTTTCCCAATAGAAACTGGGGTTAAACAAGGATGTATTTTATCGCCCTTGTTATTTGGAATTGTTATGGACTTCATATTGAAGAAATGCTGCACTGGTAATAAAGGCATCGAATGGATACATGGAGACCATTTAGAGGACCTCGACTTTGCTGATGACATAGTTCTCATCAGCAGTCAGATAAAAATGATGCAGGAAAACACAAATGAACTATCATCAATAGCCAGCAAAATTGGGCTTGAGATCAATCATGAAAAGACTAAAGTCATGACTAGTTTAATTCCAACAGGTGACAAAATATACATGGAAAACAAACCAGTAGAAGAGATCGATCACTTTATCTATCTTGGAAGTCACATTGATCGAGAAGGGGATACAAGCAAAGAAATTAGAATCAGAATAGCTAAAGCAGCAATGTCTTTCAGAAGCCTTGAAAAGTTGTGGAAATCAAAACTTATCAGCACAAACACAAAACTTAGGCTATTCAAATCAAATGTACTATCAACCCTTACGTATGCGTGTGAAAGCTGGAAAACAACAAGAGATATAGAAACAAAGTTGAACGCATTCGAAAATAAATGTCTAAGGAAAATACTTGGTATAGCGTGGAACGAATTCAAAACAAACGAGGAAATTAGAAAAATCGCCAATCAACCACTAATATCTTCAGTAATAAAGAAAAGACGATGGTCATACGTTGGACATGTGATGAGAAGAGATAATAACCGAATAGCAAAGCAAGCCCTCATATGGGAAACAACAGGTAAAAGAAAAAGAGGAAGACCCAGGGAGACACTGAGAAGAACATTGATGAGAGAGGCAAGAGCAGCAGGAATCGGCTCCCTCAATGAGATAGAGTTGCTTGCACAGAACAGAGACAGATGGCGAGATTTGATAAAATATCTTTAAAAGAAAACTGCTAGAACAAAAAATTCATATAGGAGAAGGTGTATCTTGGTCTACGCCCTATGGGCCGGTTACGGCTCGAAAGGTCAATAGATAGATAGACTCCTGTGCAATCACATATAGACAGTAGAATTGATCAGAAGTGTTACGCAGAATAAGTGTACTTATTTAATTTTATGCAAAATATATTGTAAGCTTTCGCGTTCAATGCAGCAGGAGGTCGATGCATGGGAGTTATGACCCAGACGAGCCCACTTCCCCTAGAGTGTCAAGAAGCTAAAGGGCCGAAACACTTGCTTGAAGGTTCTCTTCTGATGATCAGATTGCCTGTGAAGCTCTGTATAAAGAGTTTCCTTTTATTATTATAACCAACTAGATGAATTATATATGCAAGCATTTGCCCTAGGATTTGTATTAATGAATATTAATGTCTGCTACCTTGTAATTTTAAAATTTAAGTTTTAGTGTTGTCATAACATATTTTTTACAATTAATGATGACATCGTGTGACGGGGAACAGATGGCTGTGTTCACTTTCTGTGCAGTTTCATCTTATGTCTTTTGGCGTGTGCTGAGACTGCTATGATAGGGACTGCAGCTACTTTTCTTTTGTTTAAGAGATGAGATATTAATTTGGATGATTCCACTGGCACGGGCGGTTGAGCAATTATGGATTTTAATTTATTTGCAGTGATACCAGGCCTTCCATAACCATAACATATTTTACTTCATTTGGGTGCCTATGAACTTTAACCATTTTTGTCTGTATTCATGTGTCTATTTCTTTTAATTCTCTTTCTGCGTGGTCTTTATAATGACCTAATCTGACTTGTATTACATGCATTTTTTTCTTCTTCACCTCCCGTAGTGCACCGGTCGCAGAAATTCTTTGCATTGAACATAAGTGACTTGGATCACTTCCTGAACTTCATGCAATCTCTGAGTGACATGGGAGCAGCCATGAGGCGAGTCATAGCACAGGCTCTTGTTAATGAAGCCCATTACAAAAGCTCCACAGGTAACATTTTTCCTTTCCTGCTCTTTGTTTCTGACATTTTTTTGATTGAGGTATGCTCTATACTGATATTTATTTGATATTATTCTTCCCTGATTCCAGAGCTGCCGGTAGATAGTCCAGAGCAGAAGATTTATTCCATTTTTAAAGAACATCTGAACAGTAATTCCCTGAAATACCCACAAGACTTTGACAAATTCAAAGGTAAACAGTGTGCTACTATATAAATATTATCTTATTTAAGGTCATTCTTTATGTTCATAACATAATCTTACATTTTATCTCATAGGTTATGTCTGTTTAAAACACACATGTTTATTATTTCTATTGTCCTTTCTCATTAAATTTATCTTTATAAGGTTTTAAATTATTTCCTTCCTTGTTAAATTTGTCACAAAATGTCTTATTAGTTTACAAATGATTTAATATATTAACCCTAGATAATGATACCATCGTAAAAATTACTGCTTCAAAACACAAGGCATTCAAAATTTGACATCACTAAATGTGACCAGGGAGATTTCCTCAGTTATCACTGACATCAAAATGACCCTTTGTAACTCAAGAAACACAGTGAATAAAGCTATGAGGTTGCCGAACATACTTATGATGGTCATACTGATAGACATTGTAACACATCTGGTCCAAACAGTCAAAATAAGACCATAAATCAACCTCACCCAGGAAATCTGAGTCCCCATGTCTCACCTAGTGTGAACACTCAACTGTGTATAAAATGTTCAGAGAAATTACTATTTTTAGAGCACCAAATGGAACATTTTAATGGTAGTAATTTTTGCTACAGTATAGTAAACACGTTAATCACAGATAGGTATCGAAATTAAGGGTTAATGAAGAAAACAAGTAACACAAGCATTAAATGGATACAATAAACCCAATTAGAAGACATTGATTTTGCATACAACTTATTGGTGGCAATATGAACACTGTGCAAGAAATATACCAATCTTTGGTGGCTAACAGAATAAAACTTTAAGTTGCCACTGTTTGTTTCCTTTGGTCTAATTAAATCCTACCTGACCTATTGTCCATTATTCAACCAATTTAAAGATTGAACTAGACTTTATGAAAATCCTGGCTACTGTCTTTTCCATAATGTTTTTAGAGCTGTGTAGTTGCTGAGCATTCTAACTTGGAACTTTATGTTTAATGTGGATAATTTGTTTCTTATACCCGATGAATGCTTTTGCCAAAACATTGTGGCATGTCTTTTTGTTAGTTTAGCTCCTCATTGTCATTTTATGTTTATTTTCTTTGTTTTCTGCAGCTATAAATGCGACCCCGGATAGTATTTCATATTTATTTTATTTTATATCTGTGCTTATCTCCTTGTATACATTGCTGCTACTTATTGTTTTTTTCCTTGTCATCTCTCACAGTCTCTTGTCTTATGTCTACTATGCCTACACCACCTCAGTTCTTGAACTTCATTTATTAATTTATATGTGATTCTTTCCACCTTCTTCCTTCTGAACTTTCCTTTTCTCCACCCACCTGGGCTTCCTCACCTTGAAAAAAACGAGATACTCTTGCCACCTCAACTTTCTCTGTAATTGTCTCTGCCTATACGTCCTTCCTCAAGAGTTCCATACAAAGTTTCAGTCCCAGGTAGGACTTATGGACCATAATGATATTAGACAATTTGAGCTTATTGAATTTCAATAGACCATCAACATATTCGTACCGTCATTACTAGCCACATATCTTTACTCTCACATCTTGACACTCCAAAGCTCTAGTTTCTTTCCAAACTCTGCTTTCTAGCCTCTGGAAACCCTCCTATCTTTTAATTTGGCAAATCATTTATGTCAATAATAAATTATTCTACCACTTCCTCTCTAACTTTCATATGGCTAAACTGCTAGCCTTGCATCCTACTCTCCCTCCTCCTATCTCTTCAGGATCGCCTGACTCCAGCTTAGTAGTCTATACCCCCTGATCTTCCCTTAACTGAGGATGAAAGATCTGTCCTCTATAAAGGTTTGAAGTTTCTCCCACTCCGCCACACTGGTGACCACTATCAACTCCTCCATGACACACATTCATACTTCCGTAAATTACTCCTCAAGCTCTTTTTCCACCTCCACCCTGCACACCCACCCTCTAACCTTTCTTTAGGTGATAAATTCTCCTCTTTCAAGGTCTCTAAACCTGATTGGACCCCTGCCCCTATCGCTTCCCTTGCACTCAACAAATATATTTCCACCACCTCCCAGGAAATCAAATGTTTGCTACCATCTTACCACAAACAATCCTGGAAGACCCATTGTCTCTGCTTTTTCTTGTCCTACCGTGCACATCTCAGACTACTTGTACAGCATCTTCCAACTTATTGTCCAGGGCCTCTCCTTCTTTGTTAAGGATTCTAACCACACCTTCAGTTTATTCTCCACATTATCTCTCCTTGCCCTGATAAAACCTATCGCCTTTTTGTTTTTGATGTCTGCTCTCTATACACCTCCATACCTCACAAAGTTGGCCTCCTGGCTCTTCAGTTCTTCCTGGACCGTAGGAACTAACCCTCGGTCCCCACCTCTGTCCTTGTTCGTCTGGCAGAACTAGTCTTAACCCTCAACTCATTTGAATTCGACGGTTTATTCTTTAGCCAGACTAGTGGGGTTGCTTTGGACATCAAGATGGGCCCTAGCTGTGCCTGCCTATTCATGGGCTACCTAGAACACCAAATTCTTTCCTCCTTCAGTGGTCACCTTTCTCTTTTGTATTACTGGTACATTGATGATGGTTTTGGGGTATCTGATCTTTCAGAACTTGATTTGACCAAGTTTTTTGACTTTGTGGGCTCATTTCACTCCTCCATTCAGATTTCATACTCCACCTCTACCTGCTCTGTTACCTGTTTAGACATCTTGGTCTCCCTTCATCCTTCAAGTCTACATTCCTTCATATTTTATAAACCAACTGATGCCTAATTCTACCTCCTTTATTCCTCCTTGCACCTATCGTGATTCTATACCTTTGTTCTCAACTCCTATGCCTCAGACACCTCTGTGACCAAGATGACAACTTTCTCCATCAGGTCCACCTTATATTGGAATTCTTTCGTCGCCATCTTTACCCTGAAATATGCTCTCCAAAAAGTTCTTCCTATTACCCGCACCATAGCTCCTACCCCCACGACCTGCACTCCATCTAACAGAACTGTTCTCTCTCTTACCTGACACCTACCTATCCTCCTCTCTGACCCTTTACTTGCCTTCTATTCTTTGATCTACCACTGGTGACTTTGAAATGTGATAGGAACCTTTGGGACATTTTGGTTAGGAGCCACCACTGCAACCCTGGCCATTAGTAACTTAGTGAGGTTAATATGAATTTCCAGTGGAAAACAGCCCAAGTTTTTATTCAAAATGACTTGATTGCGATGTTTGTATGGACTATCATTTGGAATCCTATCATGGTATCCAAAATTTTAGATCTTTCTCTCTCTCCACAAATACTTCCACCCAGATTATGAGCCATTTCGAAGTATTTTATAGGGTTTTTCTTGTTGATTCTCTAAGTTTTATAACATAAGGATAGTGTTATGCAGACTTAAACCTTAAGAAATATCTTTCATTTGTTAGTTTAGTTGTTGTACATTTGCTACTTTATGCATTGAGCTCACTATTGTACATGATTTGATCCATCATGTATGCTTCAGAAGAGATCTAAGTACTTTAGGACTTGTGCAATGAGAATGACCTGTCGGCTAAACAAAACTAAACTAAGCATCCATCAAGTCATAGCCCGCACCAAAAACTTTTTACCACAAATACCAGTCACCATTAAGGGTGTAAGTTTAGTTGTTTAATGAAAGTTAATTTCATCAGGACCTGCATAGCTCATTAGACATTTAATAAGTAAATTATGTTTGTGTTAAGTAACATATGCTTATTGTTCTGTTCAGATGAGTTGGGCATGAATCAGAGACTAGAATATACAACTATAATGGAGGAGCTTGTATTCTGGGTTCTGAAGTATGAATTTCCACAGCGATTGGTCACTTTTCTATTGGGGTTACTGCCTGATGATCTGTATAAGGTTTGTGTTCAAATTTGTCTTCTCAGGAGAGTTTATTGTTAATGATCATGATCATGCAAGTTTAGTACAATTTACTAGAAAGCCATGAGAACTTAAGAGATCTGGCAGGACTTCAATTTTGCTTACCAGTAACCAGTTTTGGCCGCATGCCAAAAGATATACTCTACGGACAACTGGCAGATGGTAAAAGGACTAGGGGGCTTGGGCATTTTGATTTGTAGATGTATGTAAATGTGACATGAAGACTCTGAACATAAACCCTGCAGCTTGGGAAGAAATAGCTGCAGACCGCAATCTTTAGAAACACACTCTAAAGTTCCAACTCAAACAAGAAGCAGACAGATTCATAGAAAAAGAGAATACATGGCGAAAGAAAAGAAAAAATAACATTTCTAGGGATGCTGCAAAATTCATAGTCAACTATGACTGACTGAGGTTACTACTACTACTAACCAGTTTTTGCTTTTTATTATAAATAAAAGAATTTATTGTATCTTTTGTTTAAGAGTAACACACTTTTTTTTCCCTCTTATACATTATAAGAAAGTTAGGTAAAACTGCATTGTAAAATGTTGTATAACTTTACTGAAACTATTGATGTACTCAAGGTTGTTAAAGGAAACAAGAAAGGCCAAAATAAATTATGTATAGAATATGTAGAGAGGGCTCAACTATGAGCTTAAGATCAATGCAAGACATAGCAGTAATCAGATGTGGGATTTCTGCCCTAATTTGCCATCTTTGACCTGAGAGAAACTAACTAATTGATGTAGACCCTCAATTCTCTTGCTGATTCATACATACCATTTGCATCAGTTGTCCACTGTTCTCTAGTATCTTCTATTATTAATGCGAACTAAGCGTCTATCTAAGATAAATGATTGTGAAGACCTTACTTACTAGACTAGTTAGGAGCTTGCTTTGGAATGAGACATTATGAAAAATTGCTTTTAGAGGCACATTAGAGACACAAAAACATAAGAGCTTATAGAAGTGCATAAGTTCTACATTAATCTCAAACATGCTTTTTTAAAGACAGAAATGGGGAGAATTGCTGCCTCGAGACATTCGTCATGTTGACATTAACAAACCATAGTGTAAACTGTATTGAGACTTTTAAATAATTAAAAGTGGGCAAAATGTTCGCCAAGACAAATATGTTATAAGTAAAAGTAGGATGGTTAGAACATTCAACAACACAAATATGTTATAAATAAAAGTCAGAACATTCAACAACACAAATATGTTATAAGTAAAAGTAGGATGGTCAGAACATTCAACAACACAAATATGTTATAAGTAAAAGGAGGATGGTCAGAACATTCAACAACACAAATATGTTATAAGTAAAAGGAGGATGGTCAGAACATTCAACAACACAAATATGTTATAAGTAAAAGGAGGATGGTCAGAACATTCAACAACAGAACAGAAATAGAATTTATCCTTACTCATCATAATAAGTCATTTCCATGACTTTATGTGCAGCCTCTTCTTGTTTTGCATTTTGTTGTTTTAAACGGGTCTCTTGTCGTTTCTCTAGGCTAATTTCAATATTATTGTAATTTGCAAAGTGATTTGCTGCATGCTTACCTGTTAGGATGTTTCCATCCTTCTTCAGTGTAATTTTGGTGTTCCTTTCTGTACCCTCATCATTCAGCTGTTTTACAAGTTTCCACACTTTTCTTGTGTCTCGTTCCAGATTCAAGGACTCTGTTTTCTCTTTCCATCTCCGTCTGGTTTGTAGTTTAGCCCGTTGAAATTTGGCTTTAGCATGCTGATAGTTATTGTGGTGTTCCTGGCAAGGGTTATTTTCTGCTTGCTTTCTAGATGTTTCCATGTCATTGTGCAGTTGCTCTAGTTCACTACTCCAGTATGGTTTGTAGTGTTTCCGTGCCCCTCTAGGTATAGTTTCACTGGCAGCTTGTATTATTAGTCTATTGAATTCATCAACTATTTTGTTGATGTCTCTGTCTGTATTTATATCTTTAGTCAGTACACTGGTGTAGTGTTGATACATTTTCCAGTCTGCCTTTTTGTAATTCCATCTGGAGAGAGTGCTGCTCTCCCTGACGGCCTCATTTTGCACCACTAAAAAGACTGGTCGGTGGTCGCTGCCTCCAAGTTGTTTCCCAACAATACGTGTGATATTCCAATCCAGGTCTGGTGAATGGAAAGCAAGGTCTGGTGTAGATGTGGTATACCATGATCTGGAGTAGAATGTTGGTGGGTCTGTTGTCTGGTTTAATAGTATAAGCCCATTGTCATCCTGCCAATTTTCAAGTTCTTCACCTCTCTTGTCCATATGTTCATAGCCCCAGCTCTGTGAATGGCTGTTAAAGTCTTCACATAGAATTATTCTTTCTTTTAATGTATTTGTGTCTAGTGCTAGTGGGCGGTCACTCAGACAGTAGTGGTTAAGCAGATGAAAGTCTGTATTTTCTGTCCTGAGGTGCAGTATTTGATATTCCGCCCCATCCATATACACTTCAATCTGACATGCATTAATGTTGTTCCTTACAAGTGTCAGTATTCCGCCCTTTTGTCTGTTTTTTCTGTCAGATCGTTAGCACTGGAATCCCCTAATCTTCAAGGCTATGTCATTGTTTAGATGGGTTTCTTGCAAAAAGCGAATGCTTACTTGTCCTGCTTCATGCAGGATATTTTCTAATTCTATCTTTTTACTGTACCCATCTCTTTTGCTGCTGATGCCTTCAGCATTCCAGTGCATTATTTTGAGTGGTCTTATTTTGGATTGGCCAGTAGCTCTATTCTCTCGCCCCCTGACTCCACAGAGTGGTTGAGAAGGATATCCAGTAATAGAGGTTTGACCCTTTCAAGGCTGAGGGCCCAGCGCTGCACCTGCCTGAGTGCCCATCACAGGGTGAGTGCCATATCGATTTGCGGTTATAGAAATACTTCCCATTGGCGTGAGTGTGTGGCACCCTGATTGTTGTAGTGCGCATTTTGGCTGGTTGCCTCCAATTTCAGCACTTAAACTTGCTAGAGCAGTCTGTGGTCTTGCTCGGTTGTAGAAATGCCTGGTCAGTCTTGGTTTTCAGTCCCTGGTGACTTTAAGCCCCATCCCCATGACAAGGAGCTGGCCTTGATGAGGTTTATGATTGTCATTTTTGTTGTTCTCCATGTTTCACAGCCATGTAATATTACTGACTTAACATTGGAGTTGAAAATACTTATTTTTGTATTTAACATAATTTCTTTGGATTTCCATGTTTCCTAGTGCAACGAATGCTCCTCTTGCTTTAGGTATCATTATTCTGGTATCATTCTCTGTTCCTCCTTCTTTATCTATATTGCTGTCCAGATATATGTGGTACTGTTTGTCAAGTTGGGGTATTTCTGTGACCACTGGATCTCATTTCTGTTGTTCTGAGTTATTTTCATAATCCAATGTATGGCCAGCAGAAAGAGAAATGGAGATAGAAGGCATCCCTGCCTTACTCCAGTTCTTATTTCAAATGCTTCTGCAAGCTGCCCATTGTGTACAACACAACATTTCATTCCTTCATGCATTGTTTTTATCAGGTTAATAAACTTTATGGGGATTCCATAATGACTCAGCAGCTTCCAAATCATTCCTCTGTCTAAACTATCAAATGCCTTTTCGTAATCTATGAATCCAATATAAAGTGGGGACTGTAGTTCTAAGCTTTGTTCAACTATTATGTGTAAGGTAGTTATTTGATCAGCACAAGGTCTGTTTTTTTCTAAAACTTGCTTATTCATTGTCATTACATAGAGGTGAACAAAGAAGTGAGAAGATGCATTAAAAGGGATAAGAGGAAATATATAGATAACTAGCTAAAGAAGCAGAGGAAGCAGAAAATAAAGGAATATGCACAACAGCACAAAGAAATTAAGTGGAACATACACACAGATCAGTGCTTTTATTAAAGATAAAAAAGGAGATCTGCTTAGTAATATAAAGGAACAAATGAAGAGATGGAAGAAACACTTTGAAGAACTCTTGAACAGACCTGGCCCAAATAACCCTTCAGATATACTACCAGCAGAAGAAGAGTTGGATGTTAACTGTGGAAAGCCATGCAAGAAAGAAACAATGAAAGCCATCAAACTATTAAAAAAATGGTAAAGCCATAGGACCAGATGAAATTTGCTCAGAAGTCATCAAAGCAGATATTAACACTTCTACCAAAATGTTACATAATTTACTAGATAAAATATGGGAAAGGGAAGAAATACCTAAAGGCTGGAAAGAAGGTTATATGATCAAACTACCAAAGAAAGAAGTTTACAGGAGTGCACAAATTATAGGGGAATTATGCTACTATCAGTGCCAGGAAAAATATTAGGCAGAATCATACTGGAGAGACTAAAAGAAGCCATAGAGAAACATTTGAGAGATGAACAAGCAGGTTTTAGGAAATATAATAGGCTTAGTAATCTTCTTCTTCTGTGATCATGGCTCATTCAGACTAGGATTCTGAACTCTCTTATGAAGACAACTGTCTGTTTAAGTGAATCGGTTGCCCCGTATAGTTTCTCTTCCAGGGAGATGGGTGTGGATCACATTGTCCTTCTCAGGTCTGTGTACTGGGGACAATCCTGTAAAACATGTTGTGTGTAATCATCTTATTTTTGTATGCTGCTTTACAGTGGAATCAGGTAATCTGTCCTTGTTAGGGCTAATCCAAGTGATGGATTGTCAAGTTTTGATGGTCTTTAATTAGTTACTAAATGGACCGTTCATGACTCTCTTTGTTACATAGAGTAGTATGTAGTAGAGTTAAAAAATTTGATGAAAGAAAGTGTTCATACTGGGTGTGGAAGGTGTGCATTGTTTAGAAGTGCACAAGCTGTTGTGCACAAGTTATATTCATGAAAGAGAAATCATTAATAGATTTGCAATGGTCTTTTGCAGATATGCTAAAGTCATTAGTTCATGGTGTATAAACATCATTTGCTTTAAATAGATACATAGACTTGTTTGTCCATCACTGTCAATGAAGATTATGCTGGCAAAATTCTCCTATCTATGCTTATATATAATGCTGAACAAATAATCTAACAGCCTATGAGTGATCACAGAACATCCATATTGAAATATATTTTTTAATGAATGTGGCAGTAAATTGTTATAAAGAATATATAAATTAACATTTTACATATATCTTCACTTAAATAATGCTGTCTTTAAAAAAAATATTTTTTTTAATAGGAATCTTTTGCAAAAGCTTTTGTAAAGCATTATTCTCGCATTTCTGTTGTGCTGGTTGATGCACAAGAGAGATCCACTGTGGCTAACAGAATAGTCCATATTAGTGTACAGTTGTTCAGCAATGAGCACCTTGCAGTCTACTTGGCAGAGAAACACAACCTGCTGCTGACGATTATTCTCAGCCTGGCCAACATGATTCAGAATGTCCGAGTGCCGATATCTCTGGAAGGTAAATCATGAGTATTCACTGATGTTTGTTTGTGTATTCTGTCTCCGTGGTTTTCATGATGATAATAGTGACAGTACTGGCCAAAAAGACTGTGAAACTCATTGTCATCATCATCAAGTACCATGCCTTCTGGCATAGGTGATCATGTCTCTCCAAATCTTTTGACCTCGACAGCTATTTATCATTTCTGTTGTTGACCTTCTGCCAAGCCATTCTCTTAAGCTGTCTGGTATCTTTTCTTCTCTATCTCTTCGTCCCTCAAATTTCCCATTTGTCACAATATATTCCAGTTGTTCCCTTTTCCTTATATGGCCAGAAAATGATGATTGTTTCTTCCTAGTATTTGAAAGCTGTTTGTTTGCTTTGGCCTCTTCCAGAACGTTTTCATTACTCTTCTTAGCTGTCCATGGTATTCTCAACATTCTTCTGTAAAACCACATTCCTACAACCTCCAGTGATTTTCTTGTCTGTTGTCCATTGTCCATGATTTACATCCATATGCTAAGACTGACTCTAGACAACATTTAAGAACTCTTTTTCTTGTTTCTATTGTAAAAAATGGATTGCACAGTAACTTCCTCAATTTTTGGAAAGTTGCTTTTGTCTGAGCCATTCTACATTTTACCTCTGCTGTTCATTTATCATCTGAGGTTAACATTGTTCCCAGATATTTAAATTCATAAATTCATGAAAAAAACAGCAGTTGTACAGAATAGTAAAAGGTTTACATGGCCATGAATCAAAAATATTTCAGCTGAAGCTGGTATTGTTGATTATTAGCCTTTTACTATTCATTATGCTGGATTTTTTAGCGAAAGTAGTTTCAGCCTTTTTGACTTTTGATGTTGTAATCATTTCCTGGGTTACACTAGAATTATGGTGTAAAATTTGACCCCATCACGCCATGGCTACTGGAGGTGTTATGTTGTCTATTCACATAATGACTGTCAATCCAGCTGTATGTTCTGCTCCTTCTAAGCATTATTTGCTCTCTATCCCATGTTACTAATGTTTGTTTGATATCTCACCAATGGCCGAGGAGATTTCCCCAATTATAAGAAGGGAAAAAAAAAATATCTTCAAAAATTAGCAAATTAAAAAAACAGCTCCCTTATACGATAGAGTAGTACTTTTTACACTGTGCACATTTGTGTCAGGAGCCACGATAGGTCAGTGCTTAGTGAACTGGACTACAAAGGACAAGAGGTAGGGTTCGATCCCAATCGACGGCTTCCGGGTTCATCCAGCCTTAAATGGGTACCGGATTTTTTTCTGGGAAAGTAAAGCGGCACGGGCGTAATACCGACCACATTACCCCAAAATTCATGTGCTAAGGTCTGTAAAATTTATGGTCACTAACATCATATTACCTATACGCCACTTGGCGTGACCGGGCTCTTTACTTTTTTACTTACATTTGTGTCTGATCCAACATCAGAGGAAAATAAATGGAACACTGAGGGGTCACTGGAAGTAGTAATTTTGGGGGGGGGGGGGTGTTCACACTGCAAACTGTCAAATTTCAAAAATTTGTATTTTGAGGTGGTCATTTTTGTGGTTTAATGATAAAACAGTTAAGAAAAACCTAGAAACAGTTTAATATTCACTTAGCCCTTACTTAGTCTAAACTAATGACAGTACCATGTCATCAGAATGTATGTCATGCTGCTCTAAATATATTTGTACTGTAGTCTTTTGAATGTTACTTGCACTAGTTATTTTTACATTGTAATTACACAAAGACATTAATGTACAAGCAAATATTTGTAGGGACGTGTACTTGTGACTCCAATTTAAAGAACTTTTATTTTTGGCAATTTTTATTTATTTGCCTTCATTGCTAACACTTTCATCCTTTGATCTGAACGTGTGTATAACTTTCTTGTTTTTTTTTAGTTGTTTTTTCTTCCAATTACTAATTCATTCATTGGGTGTGTCTCCACATCAAAGATTGGCTACCATGGAGTGTCTTCTTACTCTGTCTCTTGTCTTGGTGGCGCACGTAGTCATAGGTTCAACTGACCAACTTTTTTATGGTATCAGTCCACTTTAGTCTAGGTCTGCCTTGTACCTTTCCTTTCAACATGACTTTTAGAAAGATATTGTGTCTCTTCACAAGTCAAACAAATTTCAGCTGTCCTTTTCAAATTGTGTTAAGTAGTTCTTTTTTCAATTTCAACTGATCCAAAACTTCATTGTTTGTCTTTTTTTATTATTTTCACCCAATTCTTCCTATTTTTATATAAATCCACATTTCAGAAGCTTCATCTGTTTGCTCTATTTTCATATTTAATGTTCATGTTTCTGCACCATACAGGAATGTTGGGTAAATATAACATTTTGCTTTTCGTAATTTTAGTTCTGATGTTATTTGCTTTGATGTGAGTATATTTTTCATGTTGTTAAAATTGGTTTTTACCATTCCTATCCTTTTGTTTATTTCTGTCTTACATTTTCCATCATTTGTTATAATATGTCCAAGACAGCTATACTCTTGAACTCTTTCTTGATTTTTTTCATCTACTTCAGTATCTCCTTGTATATTTTGTGTCTTTTCTCTGCTAATAACCGTAGTTTTAGTCTTTTTAGTATTTATTTCAAATCCATATTCTTTGTTTGTCTTGTTTATTTTGTTCACTAGTTGTTGTAGATCTTCTGAATTTTCTGCCATTAATACGGCATCATCAGCATATCTTAGATTATTAATTATGTATCCATTGATGTTTAGTCCTAGCATCCTCATGATGTTTTTGAAGATCTGCTCAGTGTATAAGTTAAATAGATGTGGGGATAGAAGCAGCTCCGCCTTACTCCTCTTTTATATCAACATGTGCAAAGTTCTCATTGTTGTATTTTATCATAGCTGTTTGTTCCCAGTATAAATTACATATCAGTCTTATGTCAGCATCATCCAGATGTATATCTTTCAGACATTTTATTAGTTGTCTGTGTTGTATTCTGTCAAAAGTTTTGGTGTAGTCTATGAAGCAAGCATAAATTGCTTTGATAACTTCTATATATTTTTCTATCAATGCTCTCTTCATAAGATAATTTCTCTTGTCCCACTGTTCTTTCTAAATTGAAATTGTTCTGTTAATTCCATATTGATTTTATTTTTGATTCTTCCATGTATAACTTTGAGCAACACTTTTGTTATATGAATAACATTACTAATTGGTATGTTCATATCTTAAATATTATGTTCTCTTCTGTATGGTATTATATTCTCTATACATAGATTGACCAATCTTCTGGTGGTCTTGATGCTTTGTGTTTGTTCTCTTATTCCAAATTATTATCTTTTGATTAACTTTTTCTTGTTGGTTTATCCAAGTCTTTAGTTTTAGTCTTCACTTGTTATTAATGATAGTAAGATTAATTTGGTTTGTTATTTCTTCAGATCCAGGCATTAAAGTAGTCAACTGTGAACATGAGGTAATGAAGGATCATTGCTACTGGCCTGTGGTCAGTGACCTCATCAATGTGCTCTCACATCGCAGGATTGCACACAGATTTCTGGCAGATGAGAAGCTGATTGAGTTATGGTTGAAACTTTTAAATGACATGCAAGGTATGATACAACTTATCCTAATTTTTAAAGAAATATATCATTTACATTCACATGCATACATGTTGTCAATTAATGCTTCTCTCCCTTTCAGAATGTTTTCCCTTCCGTGCACAAACTAAAAGTTAAGTCTTCTAAAACATTTAAAAAAAAAATACTTTTTTAACATTGTTTATATGGTAACTCATTGTGCAGCATACATGTTATTATAGTGTGTGAAACTCACTGAATAGGCATCAGATTTGCTGGTAACTTGTAAAGATCATAAGAAACTGGCTTGAACAGTTCAGCTCTCCATGAATTTATTGAAGATTGCTTGTTATATAATATCAATAGCAATATTCCCCATTCAACCACAGCATAAACTATTGTCTCTGAAATAATATTCCTGGAAACTGCTACTCAATTTTCAGTCTAACAACCTATTTGAACCTCAGAGGTCCAGCACTGTCCGAGATGGACCAATAATCTCTATCTTATCAAGCTATCTTAACTGAACAACTTTCAGTATCTTGTGTTACTAAAGTCTACATAGGATCTATTTAATTCTATCTGTTCTTGATGTTGTCTATATTCTAAATGGTGACATTATCTTGCCAGTTCTTTCTTCTCAATCTCTCAATGCATCTGTTCTCTATGATGTGTGGCGAGCCTCTGCTGGTCTGAAACAAGGAAACTTGGCTTTCACACATTGTCATGTGACCACCTGGACATGATTTGCATGAGATGTTCTTGAACTGTGGGCTGACAACTGTTCTCTATGTCCATCAAGTTATAAAGTTACTTCCCCCTATTAATGTATTCTCTCAGCTTCTATTTTTATCCTTACTAAGCTAAACTCTTTGACATACCAAGATAACAGCAAATAACCAAAATAACAGTAACTGCACTGCAGTATATCTATCTATTTATTGTCCTTTCGAGCCAAAGACAGCACATATGGCAGAAATTTTTGTGTCCGAATCTTTCAACTGTCAGACCATGCACAGGACCTGCATTGTGTCTTGCCTAAAGTTCTGGTCTTGGCGAGTTGCTCAATCTCAGCGAGGGAGCTAATGCCTGCCGTTGTTGCCTCTCACTTTAATGTTCTTAAGTATAGCTAAAATGTAAATAAAATAAAAAAACAAAGATAAAGTCAGTTTTCTGTGTGTAAAAGGTAACATGAACTAAATCCATTTACTGTCAACTGTTTTTTGTTTTAATTGGGACAGAAGAAACATTGTAAATTAATGAAAGATTGTAGAGCTGCTTTACTGCTTGATCAAAGTGAAAGGAGACATGAATGTATCTTTGAACCAGTGACATTTAAAAAATGTTTCATATAATAAGTTTCATATCTGAAATCTGTGTATGTTATTACTATATTTGAGGAATCTCACTGAGTGTTTATTTATCTTTTTTTCATTATTTTTCTTGTCTCTCACTACCAAGGTATGAATCTTAATACTCGAGAGTTGAGCCAGCATGTAGAATTTGAACCAGACACTTATTATGCTGCATTTTCTGCAGAGCTGGAGATATCAGCATCACCTATGTGGTCTCTTCTTATGCATTGTCAGACTCCTGTAAGTTTTTATAGTGTTACATTTTTCACTGCAAACTATTTTATTACTTTGAACTGTCATTTAACTTTCATTATTTGAATGTAAGTGAGGAAAATGTCTCATCTAGCAAAGTCAAATAAGTGAGAAACCCTTTATGGAAATAAATAGTTAACTGTATCAAAGTGCAAAAGTTTACCAGCTATTGAATCCATTAACCATAGATTACAATAGCTTTGTTAAAATGATGCTCTCAAAATACAAATTCTTGGACTTAAACAGTTTTCCATGCTGCAACAATTTGTCCCTCTGTTTACCTTTCTAACTATTCCCACTGGTGACCTCTGACAAGATATTGCTGTTTTTATTTTTTTTTCTCAAAACACTTTATGTGTTTAGTCAAAAATGTTAACATATTGTAAAAATACAGCTCTTTTTTTAATATGAATTTTGCCTTCTATCTATTGACCTTTCGAGCCGTAACCGGCCCATAGGGCGTAGACCAAGATACACCTTCTCCTATATGAATTTTTGTTCTAGCAGTTTTCTTTTAAAGATATTTTATCAAATCTCGCCATCTGTCTCTGTTCTGTGCAAGCAGTTCTATCTCATTGATGGAGCCGACTCCTGCTGCTCTTGCCTCTCTCATCAATGTTCTTCTCAGTGTCTCCCTGGGTTTCCTCTTTTTCTTTTACCTGGTTGTTGTTTTAGGGCCGAAAAAACTATCACTACTATCTACTGTTCTGTATCAGGTCTACGTTTCATTAACAACATCATTTTTACGATAGCGGCTTGTTAAACCTCTGATCAACGGTTATATACCAAGCCGGAGAAAAATAATTCCTCCATTTTGGAAACAACCGGAAACTATAATTTTGCCTTAGGTGCACTAATTTTTTTTTTCCAATCTGACTGTAAAATTGTCTTCGTCAGCAAGACATCAAACAAACCTTTGTAAGCACGGGATAGACAGTGAACAACCGCAGTGATAAAAGTGACTGTACTGCCTGGACCGACAGCTTGTCTGTAAACAAAGCACCGTCTGTTAGCATAGGGCTATGTGTTCAAATTCTTGGCCATAAATCAGGCTTAAGCAGAAAAACAGCTACTGCATCCGACTCCCGCAGCTCTTCTTAGGTAAACGTAATGATTTGCAGCAAAAATTCAAAGAAAATATTGTTTCTCCAAATCACAAAGGGTGTTGCAAGTTTGACAAATGTGTCGTAAAATCATGACTCACAGATAGGTATAGGTATCGTAATCGAGGGTTAATGACCAAAATTATAAGTGACACTAATTAGTACTAATTCATTAATTATGATAACATGATCACACCTATTATTTATAAATAAGCTGACAAAATTATATAGATTACATCTGATTTATTAATTATTACTTTTTTTTTAATGAAGTGGTTAGATGAAGAATATTTTTATTGCCTATAGAGATGTTTGTAAGGCATCTATGAATTGTTTTTATTGCCTATAGAGATGTTTGTAAGGCATCCATGAATTGTTTTTATTGCCTATAGAGATGTTTGTAAGGCATCCATGAATTGTTTTTATTGCCTATAGAGATGTTTGTAAGGCATCCATGAATTGTTTTTTTGCCTATAGAGATGTTTGTAAGGCATCCATGAATTGTTTTTATTGCCTATAGAAATGTTTGTAAGGCATCCATGAAAGGAACTGGGTGAGTCTGATGACAGATTATGTCACATGGAGAGTTGAAATAATGAGAGGCATAAAATTATTGAAGAAGGAGTTGATGTAAAGGCTATAAGATAAGAGCCAAAAAATATAAGGAAGTCCCACATCACACATAAAAGTACAACTACACCTTGCCATTTCTGCCTCCAGACATGTGGATCTAGTTTTGACAGAATCAGTCATAAGATCGGCTGTTTATTAAAAGAAAAAAAATATCTGACAGAATGTGATATTTACTGATTACTTGCTTCAAACCATCTGCTGAGAAGACAAAGGCTGCACACTGTTGTTAATACAAATGCATTGTATTAATTTCATTCATCATTTATTATTCCTAAGAAAGTAAACAAGAAAATCACTGGAGGTTGTAGAAATGTGGTTTTACAGAAGAATGTTGAGAATACCATGGACAGCTGAGAAGAGTAATTAAAACGTTCTGGAAGAGACCAAAGCAAGAAGAGAGCTAATATCCAATATTAGGAAGAAACAATTAGGGAGCCGCGATAGCTCAGTGGTTAGTGAACTGGACTACAAAGGACAAGAGGTAGGGTTCGATCCCAACCGACGGCTTCCAGGTTCACCAAGCCTTTAATGGGTACCAGATTTTTTTTTCTGGGAAAGTAAAGCAGCACATGCGTAATACCGACCACATTACCCAAAAAAATCATGTGCCGAAGGTAAAATTTATTCTCACTAACACCATATTCCATATATGCCACTTGGCGTGACGGGGGTACTTTACTTTTTTTTTCTAGGAAGAAATAATCATCATTTTTTAGCTATATAAGGAGAAGAGAACAGCTGGAATACATTGTGACAACTGAGACAATTGAGGGATGAAGGGATAGAGGGAAGGAAAGAGAAAAGATACCAGACAGCTTAAGAGAATGGGTTAGCAGAAAGTCAACAGATAAATAACTGTCAAGATAGAAAATTGTGAAGAGACATGATCACCTGCACCAACAGGTATGGTACTTGAAGATGATGATGATGATGAAGAAAGTATGGAAGTGATTAATTAATTTCATCAACTTCTATCTTTGCCGAGGCCTTTCTTGCTTCTTAATTTGTTTGGGCAAATTATTGACATAATTAAATTACTTCTCTCAGTCACAAATCTCTTTCACTGTCTCCTATGATTTGTTCAACAAGTAGCGTTTATTGGATCATCGATAATCTTTATCAAATTTTTTCTGGCGTTGTCCATGTATAGGACAAATGTATTATTAATTAATTTTGTTTTGTAATGTTTGTGTACAATAATATACCTAATTCAGCCTTGCTACTTCATCAATTTTACTTCCATTGAGATCATAAAATTGAATTTAAAACACATTTTCAGAAGGAAACATTTATTCACTTAGTTTACCAAATCTTTACCTATTACTTTTCTAGGACACCCACAACTTTATAACAAACATGATCAAAGCTGCCACCATAGCTGTGACAAATTGGTTTAAGGCAATCAATTTCCAGGATTCAATGAAGGTATGTGTTTGCTACCATGTTACTTTGTATAATTGATTGCACATATTTATTTTTATATTTAGGCAGTCTCCTGCCATCTTGATGGCTTGGCATTATACCGACTACATCACTCATAAAATGTGCCAGTGATCATAGAAAAAAAATGGATACTAACACTATAATCCCCATGTGTAAGGCTTGCAGGAAACCTTTGCTTATTTACTTTCCTTATAGTCATAGCTTAGATAAAATTTGCATATCATAAATGGAGACAGAGATGTACAACAGTAACAGAGCTAAAAGTTGTCAGCAACTCGTAACGGATGACTTGCACCAGGATCATTGAACCAGAACTATCCAGACCCTACTCCACCTCTTCGCAGTCCCCCTAAAAACAAACTAACCTTTACCTTACAAACTAACCGGTCTATTGTGATTAAGGATTGAGAGGGAATGCTGTCTAGTAATGCTACCCAAAAATGCAGTGTTGAAGTTTGAGTGTGTTGGGCTGAATATCAGTCCTACTAAACCACAACACAACACATACACGCCCACTTAACATCCTTTTAAGGACGGACAACAAAGAGATCTATTTCTTTTGTTATTGGGTGATGCAAGCAAGCAAATATATCATAAATAAAGAACAATATAATACAAGTTTCCTTAATAAATGTAACCAGCTAGTAAATAAGCCATGACAGGAAAGTGGAAATATAATCGTTGTGCATTGAGCCTCACACTTGACATCCATCAGAACTTATATGCTATTATCTTCACCTCTTTTTTTTCTAATTAATGTTCAGGTTTGAATCTCCCCAAAAATTAAAATACAATTGTAAGAACAGCGATGTGATTCATGTAGAAATAGATACACATATATTGTGAACAATTGTGCATACATACATGAGAGAACAGACTATGACTTTAGAATGGAATGGCTTTACTGTAGGTGTGGCACTCCTATATCCGCTCAGCTCCTATTTCAGCAACCAACAAGATGTCCATTCCAATCGTTCATATTGTTCCATTAAACACGTTGTGTCTTACGAAAATGGCTTGTCTTGATGTGCACAAAAATGTGTAATATTATTAGTATTATTATCTCACTGTTAATAGAAAAAAAATCCACAGCTCTAGTGATGGTTGGACCACACTTCCAGTCTCACCACAAAAATACTATCAGAAATTATGAGACAATAAAAACTAAATTTTAATTCTGCCAGAAAATAAAACGTTTTGTCCACATGGGATATTTCTTGATGAGGCATTTGTTGGTTTTATAAAACATGTTATTTCACTTTATATCCCTAATTGTAATGACATGTACATTTTCTGATCTTTATAAATGTAAAAAAATAGAAAATAAACTGGATGCATTTGAAAACAAATGCCTCAGGAAAATACTTTGTATACTATGAAATGAATTCAAGACTCGTGCAGAAATAAGTGAAATGACAAAGCATCCAACAATCTCATCTACAATCAAGAGATGAAGGTAGTCATATGTTGGTCATGTGATGAGAAGAGGCAACAAGAGAATCTCTTATCAAGCCATCAAATGGGAACCAGAGGTTACAAGAAAAAGAGGCCAGCCTAGAGAAACACTAAAAGAACATTGAGGCAAGAGACAACAATACAAAGCACAAGAGGTAGGTTTCGATCCCAACCGACAGCTTCTGGTTTACCCAGCTTTTATGTAGACGTGGGTGGACCAATATCACGAGAAAGGAGAGGAAGGGAGAAAGAGGGATTGTCCGAGGTGAAGGACAAGCAATCGGAAACGATAATGGTCCACGTGATTTGCGGGGGTGTATTAGCGTGAGTTCAGAAATAGACGACAAGCAACTAGAAAAGAAAAAAAAAGATAGGAAAACAGACTATCTCGAGATTTGTGGGGTGTATTAGTCGAGAAACTAAACACGAGGATCAATTTGATTGGAGGAGCTGACAAATATTTAAAGAGGAGACACAAAGAAACGGGAGAAATTTTCTAGGAGAACATCAGGATGACACACGCGTAGTTGTAGAAAACATGGTCACATATTATATTAGAGTATTAAAGTCCATGAGACGAATAGAATACATAGGTTAGCATTAGATAAGAAGCGGCTGTTCAGTGGGGAAGAGTCACGATATGGGTACACTAAACTGTTAGAATTATATTAGACTTAGACCTGAGGAGGTCGTTCAATGGGGAACGGTCTCCGTTTAAGTGAGTAGATAAGTAGAGAAGTGTGTAGAAGCCTAGGGCCCAGTGGCGAGTAAAATTGCTACTGGGCAGCGTGTGAATGACCTTATTACCAAACATTGGTCATGTAAACATGTTAAACACATCGCCCATGAATTGGGCTGTGAAATAAAGACTGTTTGCATAAAGGGTGTTCTAATTTGGTGTGTCCAACAGTGAGCAGATCATGCCTGGCAAAGAAAGACTTGGGAACGTTAAAGGAAAGAAACAAAAAGTCGCGGGCACAACACAAGTCTAAGTACAAAACACTATACTCCAACACGGGACACATTATAACGTGTTGGGGTTTCCCAAGGGAGAGAATTTTGTGCTTGACCAATATCCAGGAGGCCAGTAAGGTCAGGGCCAACAGGCAAGTGTGTCACCTGTCATAGTGCACAGCCAGAGACCAGAGCAGCTGAGTATAACAGCTGATAACAACGAGTGATTCACCAGCTGTCCAATGTTTGATTCACCAGCTGTCCAATGATTGATTAACCAGCCATCCAATGATTGATTCACCAGCTGTCCAGAGATCGCCGCCAGTTCAAAGTAACATCAAGAAATCTTCCCCCTGAATGAATACTTCCTCCTGATGATAAAGTCGTATTGACGATCAAATATCTGCCTTCTGATACATTCAATAGTATAATCCTGATACATTCAAAAGACTTCCTCCTGATGATAAAGTCCTACTGATGATCAAAAGACTCTCCTCCTGATACATTTAATGGGTACCAGATTTTTTCTGGGAAAGTAAAGCGGCACGGGCATAATACAGATCACACTACCCCAAAAATCATGTGCCGAAGGTCTGTAAAATTTATGGTCACTAACACCATATTTCCTATACGCCACTTGGCGTGACGGGGGTACTTTACTTTTAAGAGGCAACAGTATCAGGCATCAGCTCCCTGACTGAGATTGAGCAGCAGAACTGAGCCATGTGGTGAGATACAATACATGTTCTGTACAAGGTCTGTCTAACACTTCATAACAAATTTCATCGGACACAAGAGTCTAGAATTTCTGCCCTATATGCCATCTTCAAAAGGACAATTAAAAAATAAATAAATGCAAGGAACAGTGGCTGTAAACCATTCAGGTGTGGAGAAAATGCAGCTTCAACAAGAAATATTGAGAATAAGAGAAGCAAAAAATAAATACCTGGAACAGATTTGCAAAGAGGTTTTGAGAAAACTAATGCCATAGTAAAAAAAAAAAAACTGAGAATCTCAGTAAACAGATGTTTGTAGAGCAAATTATAAACACCTCAAGCCATGACAGAAGCTAAAATGGCGGTGTAGTGATTTGTTTTCACTTCTCAAAGGTTTTATGACCAAAACAATATCAGCTTTCACTCACCCTCTGAAAATAACCACTAGAGATTATCTCTACGAAAGTAGTGTGGCCTGATTGATATGAGACTGACCACATCACCTACATCTGTGCTCATCAAGGAAAAATGTAAACATTAACATCATATTTCTCATACACCACAAGGCACCACAGTGGCTGTTCACCTTTTTTCTCTTACAAAGCTTGACATTTGATGATGATAAGTAACTAGTGTATTAGTAAATAGTGTTTTAACTTGTGTATTAGCAACTATTGTATTTGTAACTTGTGTATTTGTAACTTGTGTATTAGTAAGTAGTGTATTTGTAACTTGTGTATTAGTAACTAGTGTATTTGTAACTTGTGTATTAGTAACTAGTGAATAAGTAACTTGTGTATTAGTAATTAGTAAATAAGATTAAACCTGGCCTTAACAGCTGCTGTGGATGTGCAATGGACCAGGCTGATATTCTTAATGCCCTCAGGGAGGCAGGCCGCTTTGATGATTCAGTCAATGATCATGAATCTACAACCAATGTTCAGACTGTACAAACATCAAGCCAAGCCTGGGAATATAAAAAAGGAGCACTGTGCGGGGAAACACAAACGAAAAACAAATCAACACAGAACTGGAGTCATCAGTCTTCACACACTGAGGGACATACTGCATGGGAAAGAGATCTGAGCACTTATAGACATGTCTGGTGTGCAGTGAGGATGATCTGTCGACTAAGCTAAAGATAACTAGTGTATCATCATCAAGTACCATACCTGCTGGCGTAGGTGATCATGTCTCTCCACAACTTTCGATCTAAACAGTTATTTATCATTTCTGTTGATGACCTTCTGCCAAGCCATTCTTTTAAACTGTCTGGCATCTTTTCTCTTTGCTTCCCTCTATCTCTTTGTCCCTCAATTTTCCCAATTGTTACAATATATTCCAGTTGTTCTCTTCTCATTACATGGCCAAAAAATGATGATTGTTTCTTCCTAATATTGGAAATTAGCTCTCTTTTTGCTTTGGCCTCCTTCAGAACATTTTCATTACTCTTCTTGCCCATGGTATTCTCAACATTCTTCTGTAAAACCACATTTCTACAGACTCCAGTGATTTTCCTGTCTGTTGTCCTATTTTCCATGATTCAGATCCATATGCCTAGTGTATAGTAACTAGTAAATAAGATATTAACCTGAGTAATTGCATAACCAGCAAACCATCACTATAATCACACTTCGTCCTTTATTTAAAGCATTTGAGCACCTTTGCGTTTGCCCTGAGTGCTGTGATAGTGACAATGAACAATGATTATGATGTTTTTTTTGTTTTATTAAATTGTAATAGTATTGACTTTTAGTGGCAAGAAGTTTATCAGAGAATATATCATACATTTCTAATTTTATTTATTTCTCTTACAGCCCAACCCATATCAGCTAACTTTTCACCTGCCACTGCATCGTTACCTGGCAACATTTATTATGACTGGAGTCAGAATCCATAACATGAGTTTGCAGTCACTGTTGCCAGATGAGAATTTATTAAAAAAAATAATGATTCATGTGCTTCAGATTCAGGTTTGCATGTGTTCTGTCTTTACATTGGCTACGATCATATTTCATTATCAGATTCGTTAGATACCTTTCCAATCATATTGTTTATGGTGGGAGATTACATAATGATATGTGCTATGGTCATATATAAAATAATTAAATGTATTATTGTAAATTATATGGGTAGACAATATAAAACAGTTAATAAGATATAGGAACTAGATTAGAACTAAAAGAGAAATAAAGCAGCCGTTAGGATATTTTGGGACTCCATATAGCCTGCAAAACTCATAGTAGAAGGGTGCTGCAATCATAAGTATTGTAGCTCACTTATTTACACAGATAGAGCTGTATTATGCCTGTTCAGGGCACACTCTTTAGCGGAAATGACCTAATTCACGTTGAAGAAAATTATGCCCTTAATATGATGCAAATGTCATCCATCTCCTGACAAAAATTCCAGAGTTTCTAGCTACATTCTGGACTGCGTTCATTAAGTTTAACCGCATTCCCACTATAAAAACAATCATTGTTTATATAATGCCACCGACATTGTTATGTCTCTTGTTTCAGTTCATCTCACAAATTTGCTAAAATAACAATTGTTGCCTTATAGTCCAGTGTTTAAGACTTTCACTTTTACCAGCACTGTAAACACAAAAATATATACCAACTTCAAATGCAAATTTAACAGAATTGAAGCGGTCAGAATTGTTAACTTTCACTTTTACTCACTGAAATTATTGAATTGTATTGTTGTAGAAACAAATATAGATTCAAATGTTAATATGAGAGATTGAATGTCGTGAATAGAGTGAATCATAACAATGTATTATTAGAAGAAGATATTAATATAACTTATGAACACCGATGCTGCGAGAGCAAAAACATAGACCTAGTCCAGATACATATTTAATAGAATTGAAACTGGCAAAAAAATTATGAATTTCACTTTTAGTCACAGAAATTATTAAACTGTACTGCTATATAAACAAATCTAGATTCAAAATGTCAATATGAGAGGTTAAATGTTGTGAATTAAGCGGGTTGTAATATAAATTATATAGTCCAGGTGTCATTTTTTCAGAAGTGGCGGGCTAGACAAACATTCCAGCCAGACTTCGTAGGATTGAATTCCATATTTGATGTCATGACTGCAAAAAACTAAGGAGAGGTTTTAAATAACAAGTGTTGAGATGTGGCATACATAAGTATTGTAGTTCAATTGTGTACACAAATCTTGGAGCATAAGTACTGCATAAGTACTGTAGTTGTGCTGAGTTATAAGGGTGTTTGCAAGGCTTCCTTGAGTGAATTCTCTATCAGTGAAAGGAACTGGGAAAATCTGGCTGCAGATTGTAGCACATGGAGAACAAAAATAAAAAATGACACAACTACAGGCACCACGAATACATCTTGTTCATTCTGTGGCTATCCAATATTAGCAGATTCAGCCATGAGAGAAGCTGTTCAGCAAAGTTGCATCCAGCATAAGACACTAACATTTTTACCAAACTACTGACTTATCATGATTGCTTGCTAGCGACGAATGGTCATATGTAGTTCAATTATGTACACAAATCTTGCTATATACATAAGTATTGTAGTTCAAATATGCACACAAATATCTATACTTTCTCTGATTTTATTCTCTCAGATTTCTCATGAATCTTGTTTAAATGTCGACTCATTAGTTGCAGAATGCATAACCTGTGTCTATAAGTTCTATAACAAATGTTGAGTGTTCATGGATCTAGTGCAATATGCTCAGTACAAATCAAGATCAATGGTTAACTGAAGTTTTTAAAGGAGAATGTTCACTTGTTAGTTTGTTTACATCTAGTAACATTTATGCTCTGTGCACACTGTGAGTTGTGCATTTTATCCATTTTGATCGTGTTTCAATATTCTAATTGCTTACGATGAATGATAATATTGTATGACGGGGAACAGATGGCTGTGTTCACCTTCTGTCTTTTGGTGTGTGCTGAGATAGCTGTGATAGAGACTGCAGCTGCCTTTCTTTGTTTGGGAGATGATATATTAATTTGGATGATTCCACTGGGATGGGCGGTTGAGCAATTATGGGTTTAAATTTGTTTGCAGTGATACTGGGGCCTTCCATAACCATAACATATCTGCTCAGTTTAGTGGTTTGGTATATTGTGGTATCTACTAGTAATTATGGAGATGTGGTATGGACTAATTATGACAAAGCTCACCCTGCCCTAAGTGGAAAGTAGATTTTTTGGAAATGTATAAGTGACCTGGCATGAGACTGACCACATCGCCTATAAAATGTTGGTCAATGAAAAATAAGGACACTTAACATCATATTCCCCATATGTCTTAAAGTGAAAGAACTTTTTTTTTTTTTTTTTTTTTTTTTTTGTTTTGTTTTGTTTAAAGAATTGGTATTTGTATGATGTTTTATTTTCTCACAATCTATCTATCTATTGACCTTGACCTTTCGAGCCGTAACCGGCCCATAGGGCGTAGACCAAGATACACCTTCTCCTATATGAATTTTGTTTGTTTGTTCTAGCAGTTTTCTTTTAAAGATATTTTATCAAATCTCGCCATCTGTCTCTGTTCTGTGCAAGCAGTTCTATCTCATTGAGGGAGCCGATTCCTGCTGCTCTTGCCTCTCTCATCAATGTTCTTCTCAGTGTCTCCCTGGGTCTTCCTCTTTTTCTTTTACCTGTTGTTTCCCATATGAGGGCTTGCTTTGCTATTCGGTTATTATCTCTTCTCATCACATGTCCAACGTATGACCATTGTCTTTTCTTTATTACTGAAGATATTAGTGGTTGATTGGCGATTTCTCTAATTTCCTCATTTGTTTTGAATTCGTTCCACACTATACCAAGTATTTTCCTTAGACATTTATTTTCGAATGCGTTCAACTTTGTTTCTATATCTCTTGTTGTTTTCCAGCTTTCACACGCATACGTAAGGGTTGATAGTACATTTGATTTGAATAGCCTAAGTTTTGTGTTTGTGCTGATGAGTTTTGATTTCCACACCTTTTCAAGGCTTCTGAAAGACATTGCTGCTTTAGCCATTCTGATTCTAATTTCTTTACTCGTATCCCCTTCTCGATCAATGTGACTTCCAAGATAGATAAAGTGATCAATCTCTTCTACTGGTTTGTTTTCCATGTATATTTTGTCACCTGTTGGAATTAAACTTTTCATAACTTTAGTCTTTTCATGATTGATCTCAAGCCCAATTTTGCTGGCTTTTGATGATAGTTCTTTTGTGTTTTCCTGCATCGTTTTTATCTGACTGCTGATGAGAACTATGTCATCATGCCTGGGCATTAAAATCAAATCATTACAAACACGGTAGATTGCCTCAGGATTAACTTTTTTAAAAATATTTATTTATTTTTTTGCTAAATGATTTAAGAGCATTTGACATGATAACATTTGTCTGTATCTAGTACAACACATTTTCTGTTTTGGCTATTGATGCGAGTAAACATTAATGGGTAAAAGTTAGCAGAAAATAAGTAATTGTATATATATATTAAACTTGTGCAATTTTTACATTAAATGTAAGTATTTATTTTTGTCTACACATTTACCTTTCTATGTTGGCACCAGGTGTGTCTAGCGCAGATTTATGCTGGAATGTGGGTAAGGAATGGCATCCAGATAAAAGGTCAAGCCATGACATACATTCAGTGTCATTTCTGCTACTCTATGTCAGATGCAGACATGTATATGTTGCAGGTATACTTTATTTTCTTTTTTTGTTTGTTTGTTTGACCTAATCTACTGGCTTTTTCTTTTTTTTTTTTTGCACCATCTCAATCTTAATTGTTATTCTGCTTCATCTGATAATACTCCACTTTATTCTTCATAGAGTGCTGTCTCCGCATTGAAGGTTGGCTACCAAGGAGTGCCATTCTGCTCTGTCTGTTGCTTTGATGTTACTTGTCCATGTCATCTGATAATACTCCACTTCATTCTTCGTAGAGTGCTGTCTCCGCATTGAAGGTTGGCTACCAAGGAGTGCCATTCTGCTCTGTCTGTTGCTTTGATGTTACTTGTCCATGTCATCTGATAATACTCCACTTTATTCTTCATAGAGTGCTGTCTCCGCATTGAAGGTTGGCTACCAAGGAGTGCCATTCTGCTCTGTCTGTTGCTTTGATGGTGCAGGTTGTCATAAGCTGATTTGACTATCTTTTGATGTTACTTGTCCATGTTAGTCTGCCTTTTTTAGTCAGCCTCTGCCTCTTTTACCCTTTATTTTCCCTTCCAAGATTACTTTTAGCAGGCTGCTGAATCTTAACATTCCCCAAAAATCTCAGTAGTTTGAATTGTGTTTAGTAGTTCCCTTTTAGTTGTTTTAAGACTTCATCGTTTGTTTTGTTTTCTTTCAGTCCAATTCTTCTATAAATCCACATTTCAAAGGCTTCAATTTTCTTTTCTGTTTTCTTGTCTAATATCCATGATTCTGTACCATACATTAATGTGAGAAGATATAACATTTTGCTATTCTTAGTTTTATTTTATTTAGAATTTTATAATTATCACATACATTTGCCATTAAAAAGGTCTGTTAGGTTTATACTCTATGAGTTAAATTAGTGCAATTAAAATACATTATCAAGAAAATAACATATTGGCTTTTTGAGTTAGATTTTAAGAGTTGTGTTTGTTTCTTCCTGGTTAGAAATTCTTAAAATTATTTAATTGTTACCATTTCTGTGTTAGTGGGTATTATTTTCTGTTCCTCACCTTTAGTGATCAGTGTTTTTCATTTCATCTTTGACTTAGATTTTGTCTCAAATTTTAGTAAGGAGAATGTGACTTCCTATTTCCTGTTTAAAGAATTCAGCTGACTCTATTTTCACTATATTACCTGCTTATCATTGAATATCTTGTGTTTCTGTTTTCAGCTTTGTGCTTCCAAGCTTGATCCTGATTTCTTCGTACATGCAGTATTGGAAAGGTAAATCCATTTTTGCAATTAGCAGAAAAACTCCATTACTAACCAGGTAAAAACATGTTAAAGATAATATAAGAAAGAACCAGTAAAGAGGATTTTAACACAGTATAAAGAAAAAATTTGTCTCATCTATGATCCAACATGAATAGTTGTCATCAGAAGATTTATTACTTACTCACAGAAAGAAATTAGGTGTCTTAACTGAAAGTATTAATGTCCCTGTATTGTTTCTTCATCTCTAGCCAAGACAAAGTTCATCATGCTTGCAGCCATTAATTGGGTGTAGTCAACAGGTTTTTATTTCTCAGGGGGCTAATTAGTAAAAGAAAGTTAGTGGAAGCAGTCTTATTGTACTCAAGGAAGCAACAAACTGCTGAGTTCGTCTCAGTTTGTGATATTTTGATTGTTCCAGCAGTTTGCAGGTTATCCACACTTCTTACTTCAAGCTGCAGGTTATATTATCAAGTTAAAATCTTGCTTCAGGTATTAAGCTTTGCTTCCATATTTCTGGTTTTAGGATTGTAGTGTTATCATTTATTGTGTTTTCATCTTTATGTTGTAGATTGTAGTTTCATCATTGTTGTGTTCTCATCTTTTTGTTGTAGATCGTAGTTTCATAATTTATTTGTTCTCATCTTTATATTTCAGATTGTAGCTTCATAATTTATTGTGTTCTCATCTTTATGTTGTAGATTGTAGTTTCATCATTTATTATGTTTTCATCTCTGTGTTACTGATCGAGTGACTTCCGTTTATATTCAAAGATCACAGTTATGTTCCAACTACTAGGGCTTTTGAAGCTAATTTGTTAGTTCTTTCATTTCTCTCTGCACTGCCGCATGTTCAGAACAGTAGATTCATATGAATATCGGAGGCTTGAATCTATCCACATTTATCTGAATGATAATCCAACATGATACTGCCCGACTTAATGTCATACAAAAAAGCCACAACTGAATGTGCTACCTCAATCTTGATTTTTATATTAAAATTTGTTGTGTTGTATATGTTTCACTTTGTTTGGGAAGGATTGCAGTGAGACCCCATCTTGAACTTACTCCTAACTCATATACCCAGCAATGATGAAACATTGGCATTATCGCCCTCATTATTATTATGTGTTCAAGTGTGTTCAAGCTAACTTGCTTTTGGTGTTGTAGTGCACTTTGTATTCCTTATCAAGTCTTCTTCAGCATTCATTTGTTAAGTGGGTGTGGTGAATGTCACTAATTTATAGCAAGCCACAATATTTATGCATTTTGACCAACACATGCCTATTTGGCATGTGTAGATTTTCAATTGTTTAACAGTTTTACACAGACCAACAGCTATTTTGGCCTACTCTTTTTTAGTTTTAACTGCTAAGGGTTCTTTAATGTGTGCACAGTGTACATGGTATCTCCTGTTTTGTTTTTGTTTGCTGCTATATGAGATGAGAGGGCTGCTAATCCTGTGTTCATCCACTTCTAGATATAGCCACTGCCTCTTCATTTGTTATTTGTGCCTCTGTGACATTTCTCATCTATTTCTTGATCCTTGCAGTTTTGCTTGGAATTTGTTGCTTTTCATGTGCAGTAATTATCATATGAACTTTGATTTTTGATAGAGAAGTTGAAATCATTTGTGGCCATGTGGCCAGTTCTAACGTCTGCTTCATCACTGATTGAAGTATATCTGTAGAGATATCATTATCATCAAGTACTGGGCCTGCTGGTGTAGGTGATCATGTTTCTCCACAACTTTCTATCACGACAGTTATTTATCATTACTGTTGTTGACCTTGTGCCAAGCCATTCTCTTAAGCTGTCTGGTATCTTTTCTCTTTGCTTCCCTCTATCTCTTTGTCCCTCAATTTTCCCACTTGTTACAATATATTCCAGCTGTTCCTTTCTCATTACTTGGCCAAAAAATTATGATTGTTTCTTCCCAATATTGGAAATTAGCTCTCTTTTTGCTTTGGCCTTTTTCAGATCATGTTCTTAGCTGTCCATAGTATTCTCAACATTTTTCTCTAAAACCACATTTCTACAACCTCCAGTAATTTTCTTGTCTGTTGTCCTTTTGTTCATGATTCACATCCATATGTTAAGACTGGCTCTACATAACATTTAAGAACTCTTTAATCAGGACCATTTACCTTATCTGTACTATACAGGACCATTTACTTTTCTTTGTTAATGTTTTTAAAATAAAGGATACCCATCAAACTGTACTAGCATGGTGAAAATTGTATTTGTTCAAATATGTCCCCATAGTTATTATTTTAATTATGAATGAAGGGGTGAGCATGATGACAGACTACTTGTTTTTGGAGGCTGGAGTAACATAGAAGCCATTAGAGTCACAAAAGCTCATCTTATTTGGGAGTCAGACCATAAACACCAAGTTATGAGTGAAGTGAACTATTTCACTAATTTAACCAAAAATAAATTCAAATCAATTGAGTAGTTAGTATTCTTGTTCCTCCACGGTTAATTCTCACTCTTAGAGAGCAGCACTTGCTGATTAGCTGCACTTGTTTACTCTTCTATTTTGACATATTTGGTTTTGTAAACATCTGAAACAGAAATAATTGTGAGGTAAGATTAGTTCAGGAAGATTTTGTTTGCAGAGATTCTATATTTTGCATGGAGCTAAGAACATTAACAACATTCAGTCATAACTCATCCAGGTTATGCATCTTGAAAAAGCAGATGTTCTGTGTTGTGATGACATCATAAGATGAAGCTGGAGTGATCATTTATATATAAATGGAGGATCAATGTTATCATGAATCCCCTCTCTTAATGTAACATGTAGCTTTTTTATGAAGAAACAAATACCTCAATTAGTGCATGACAATATTATCTACTTTTTGTTCTCAAAAATAAAGGTTCCAGATCCTGAACTGGCTTTCATACTCACCAGAGCTGAACAACATTGGCATCTCAATGGACCCAACCCATGAGCTGGCCATGGTGGAGGGAGCTCTCAGTCTGTTTTCAGCTTTGTTTGGCATACACACATACTTAGGTAAATCTTCTCATTTTTCCCCTTTAATTTTAAGGAATTAGCAAAATTCATTAGATTTTACTGAGAATGTTTTTAGTTGACTCATTTTTTTCCTAACTATTTCTTTCTCATTTCCATCTGCTCAGTCAATGAACTTATCATATTTGTTTGTGGCAGGCTCTTTAGTTGGGACAGTTAAAGGTCATGATGACACAAATGAGGCCCTTGCACTGCCATCCTAGTCTGGTGTTTCCAAACTACATTCAGTACTGCTGTCTATACGAGCTTTCATTAACTTTTTCTGCCTTTGTGCTATCAAAACAGTTACTATTTATATATGATGCTGTTGTTTCAGTTAATCTTGCAAATTTGCTAAAATAACAATGAATAGCATGCTTGGCCAGCTAGCCCATTGTTATAGGAATAGGCGTGGTGACCTATTGACACACCTGATTGGTGTGTGTCATGTTAGTCATATCTTATATCATGGTGTGTCCTTGTTAATCATAACTCATATCTTTATGTGTGTATGTGTTTCGTTATATCTCATATCTTAGTGTGTATCTGTGTTAGTCATGTGTCATATCTTTGTGTGTGCATGTTTGGGTTAGATATCTCATATCTTTGTGTGTGCATATCTGTGTATGTCACATCTTATATCCTTCTGTGTGCATGTCTATGTTGATCATATCTCATATCTTTGTGTGCATGTCTATGTTAGGCACGTGTCATATCTTTGTGTGTGCATGTCTATGTCAGTCATATCTCATATCTTTATGTGCATGTTTATGGTAGTCATGTCTCATATAGCTTGATGTGTGTCAGTGTTAGTCATGCCTCGTATCGCTGTGTGCAAGTCTGTGTCGGTCACATCTCCTATCTGTGTGTGTGCATGTCTGTGTTAGTCACCTCTAGTGACTCAGGCAGATGGTGCTCGTAAACCTGGGAGGGCCGACCATCTAAGGGCAGAATCCCCCTGCAGAAAAGATCATCTGCTGCCTTGCAGGAAGATTGGGGACAATCAAAGGCTAAGGAATGCAAACCTGAATAAAATGCTGGCTGAAATCGGATGCACTGGGCCACTGGCGCAGAACACATTGCAACATTTTAACGGTTTAACGGGTGTTTAATCAGAGTGGATCTGGCTAACTCTAATTGTGATGTTCTGCCTGTGGGAGCGATCAACACACTTAACCTGACAGCAGACTTCATGTGAGAGTATGGGATCCTACTCTGATTGAGTCCTGATCGCAGAGAGAGAGAGAGAGAGACTTATGGTCACTGCCGTGGCAAGCACAAAAATAGATCTGCTTCAATTACAATTTTCACAAAAGTGAACACTTACAAAATTATGAAAATCACTTTTACTCACAGAAATGATTAAACTATAATATTTTATAAAGAAATATAGATTCTAAATGTTAATATGAGAGGTTAAATGTCATGAATTAGGCAGATTGAAATATAAAGGATATAGTCCCAGTGTAATTTTTCCAGGAGTGACGGGCTAGACAAACATTCAGGTCAGAATTTGTGGGAGGGAATTCTATGTTTGACGTCACTCATAACTGAGACAAAGATATATCTTAATATCTTAAGAGAACTGAGAATTTTTTTTAAAAACCAGTAGTGAATATACTTAACAAAGAAAGCCACATATTTCAACATTATCAAATGCCAGAATGGCCTTGAACGAACAATAATTGAGGGTGTAGTTCCTGGAACATAAAGTAGAGGGTATAGTTCTTAGAAAGTAAAATAGAAGGTAACCTAGAAGATGATAGGACCAAGGCATCAAGGGCTCTACTGGCATCCTTTTCTCCTGCTTATTCACAGTTGTTATTGTGATGACCTAAGAGAAATCTGTGATTAACAATTTTTTGCATCTTCTGTTTAGGTATTAGTGAAAAGGATCTGGTAAGAAAAGAGATGGCGTCTCTTCTTTGTATAAATGATCGTCAACACAGCACTTTGATGGATTTGATGCCAGAGAAAACTGGAGTCAGTGGGTTGGCTAAGGAATTGTTTGAACCAACCCTGCAGGAGGTATGTTCTTTTCACAGATACTTGACTTAGCATCCAAGAGATCATCACTATACAAGATATATTAACAAACTATTTATATAGTCTATGAATGCTTGAATATGTTTCCTTTTTCTATTCTATTCTATTCTATTCTATTCTATTCTATTCTATTCTATTCTATTCTATTCTATTCTGTTCTATTCTATTCTATTCTATTCTATTCTATTCTATTCTATTCTATTCTATTCTATTCAAAAGCATAAAATACTTGGACATGATAGTATCAAATGGAAGATGCACCACAGAAATAAAAAGCAGAATAGCTCAGGCCAAAATAGCATTTCATAAAATGAAAAACATGTTATGCAACAAGTCTATGTCAATATAAATGAGAAAGAAGTTCATCTGTGCTATATAGAGTCACTTTTGACCTATGGAAACAAATCATGGACCGTAAACAAACAAATAAAAAGATGATTAGAGGTCACAGAGTTAGGATTTCTCATAAGAATGTTGAAAGTTTCCAGAACAGCTAAAAAGACCAATGAGGAAGTTCTCAAAGGGACCAACACAAAAAGGGAGCTCTTAAAAAACACCAGAAAGAAACAATCAACATTTTTCGGGCATATCATGAGAAGAGGAAAGTAGGACTACTTGGTTACAACTGACAAAATACAGGGGAAGAGAGATCACAGATAACAAAGAGTGAAGATACTATATAGCTGCATGTCATGATATGGAAAACAGTCAACAACAGAATTATACTATGCACGGTGGATAGAAAATTGTGGAAGGGCATGATCGCCTATGCCAGTACAAATGGCATGTGATGATGATGTTTCTGTTCTATTCTATTCATGGAATCAGTTTTGTTGCAGTTGGGGCATACCAGCTCCACCACCAATCCCAGTATTTCTTGAAATATATGCTGAATGTTCCCGTATTATGTTTACTCTCATAAAGCCACAGCCCATAATTTCACATTTCATGAACAAAAAATATATTCATGTTTTGCTATCTGTATTAAGAAATGTCACATACAACAGATTTCTTTTTTTCAATGAATTGTTTTAACTATATACCAAATAATAGCTTTGTTTTACATCATGACTTCAGTTACAAGGGTTGAATAAGAATACTCAAAATATCAATGACAGAGAAAAGAACAAACCAATCCATTGTGTGACAACTCAATATTGAAGAAAACTAGTTGTTAAAAAATAAAACAAGAAAAATGAAGTACTTTGATCATATGAAAATGTTATGATGACTTGAGTAGATCATAGTGGAGGGCATGGTATCAGATAAATGAGAGAGAGAGAGGAAGACCAAGATGAAGGTGGATGCATTATATCACAGGCACTGGATGAGTAGCTGTTATTGGAGCAAAATTCATCTCGAGGTTAAGATTGCTCAGAGCGAAATATTTTAACTGCTGTACATAAAATAAACATACATTTTTTTTTTATCTGTCCCATACTGAAAGTGTTTGATTCTTCATTATCAAAAATATAATTGGACTGTAGTTACAGAGTATCGGTTGATAGTTATAAGGTTCAACTTGTTGCTTCTGTTCTGTCTCCAGCTGGCAGAATACAAAGATCCCAATTTTGAAGCTGGAGGAGGCCTCCAACAGGGTACCTATGTTCCTAAAGGTATAATGTTTCTCATTGTTGTATTAATGTTAGTATTTTTTTTTTAAGTGGATGAAATAATAACTTTCATTTATTTTTTTGTTTACTATTCTGTGTATAAAATCAATATTTGTGTTGAATGAGTGTGGTGAAAGAGTGGCTTGTGTTGTGAATTGGATTAAAGTGAAGATGAGTTGTGTGAATTGTTAATCTCACTCTTTCACCTGAGTTAATCTGAATCAAGTGGCAAGACAAGTCAAGATGCCTGGAGATAAACTCAGGTGTAGTGGATGATCAGGGCATTCTCTGTGCTCCTTATGCTCCACAACGTATTGGTGATAGACTCCATTATGTCCATTGAACCAAATTGTTTCTTCTAAGCATTTTGCAGAGTGCAGTCTTTGCATGTTGGTTGGCAAGTACCATTTCACCAGTGGTTGATAGACCACCAGTTACCTCACTGATTGAGCTGGCCTGACAAAGCTGTTTCCCAGGGACTGGCCACTGTCACATGTCAACAGCTGCAAGAAGCCACACTATGATATAGAACACATGAAAAGCAGATTCATGTTATGTAAATTTAAAATATACAAGAAATTGGCATCTCGGCTTTTTGCTTCTTGATGTTCACCTGTTAAGTGGGTATGAATGTGTTGCGTTGCTAGTTTATGACATACTAGCAATATCTCCTCCTTTCAGCCCAACACATCCAACTTTGGCATGGATGGGTAGATTTGTGGAACAATTTTTTTCCCCCGCTGGCTGCCATTTTGACCTGCTCTTTTCAACTTTAAACTGCCAAGAGTTCTTTAACTTGTGTGAGTGCACACAGGACCTCCTGTTTTTTGCCATTTTTCGAGAGGGCTAGACATCAGATCTCACTACCCAGAGACCAGGGAAGGTTAAAGCCATGAAGAAATCACAGATTTTATTTTTGAAAAGGTGAGAATCGAACCCAGGACCTCTAGGCCACCCAGTTCCCTATCTTGGTTTTTAAAAATAAAGAAAATATAAGGAATATGTATCTTTTCCCATGTAGAACATAAAACATTTAAGAAACACTTTTGTCATTAAAACACTATTGATTCAGATATCATATGTAGGTTTTTGTAGGGCTTTTGGTTAGTCTACTTGGGAAAACTATCCGACTGGCCTATCGACATTCGGACAACCCGTGTTCAATTCTCATTGGAAGCAGTGTGAATTATACTCATGGTTGGAAAAAAAATATGCCCGCTGCTAGCAGAAATTGATACCAGGGTATTACTCTGGGAAGGTGAGGAATGTTGCCTCACATTTTGAGTTTGATGCTTTTAAGCGACACTATCCAGAAGTTTCTATCCTGAACACATATGGGTGAAAACTCGTGTGCTAAGTCGCCAATTCAAGTCTCATACTTTATCTTACCTTTATCTTTATGTAGGTTTTGTCAAGATAACTTAAAACTATATTACATTTTCTCCTGTTACTTTACCTTATATAGCTACAACAACTCATAATTTTAAATGTCTTCTGCTGTCACCGAATGACTACATCTCTTCATCATCCTCCATTAAAAAGGCGTTAAGTGACCGTAGATGTGTTTTGTGTGGTTGATAACAGTTTGTGATATTTGTGCCTTGTGGTCCAACATGTTCAGTACGGTATTTTTGAGTATCATGTTGTCTTTCCCCTAAATCCCCTACTTACTTGACCAGTCTAAAAAGTTACTGGGGGCACAACAAAGAGGTGGGGTAGGTCTTAGTTTTGGTTCACTGATCTTTGTGCAAACAGTAAGCTATGAGTTACTGACCACTTTCAGTTATGGTGTCTTCACTTCTGTCATTTTACTATTAAAGAGACTTGATGGTCTAAAGGTAAGGTTTCAGCCTCTTGATAGTAAGGTGCCAGGTTTGAATACCACAACCTGTGGTGGGATTTTTTCACTTTGAATCTGTGGTTTCTTTCTGGTTTTACCCTCCCCAGGTCTCTGGGTGGCAAGATTCGATGTCTAGCCCTCTCAGATAATGGCAGTGGAAAACAAAAAGTCTTGTGTGCACATTGTCCATGTTAAAGAACCCTTGGCAGTTAAAAGTTGAAAAGAGTAGGCCAAAACTGACTGCTGCCCCCGCAAAATTGTTAGCAGACTCTGCCCATGCCAAAGGCAGCTGTGCCAAGCCACAGATATAGCAGCTTTGCCTTGAACTAACAACACAATGCATTCACACCCACTTAATGGGAGAACGTTAAGAAAAAAGATGAAATATTAAAATGAGGTTAATGGATCATGAGCCAATGGACCTTTACAGGTCATGTACTTGTACAAATTGTACAGAGAGATTGTTATTTAGCCTTCATTACACAAACATGTCAGTTTGTGAACAATCAAATATAGAATGCATAATCCAATGATAACATATTTTTTCTTCCAGTTTCAGTATGGGAGAATGATTTTGATCCAGTCCATGTTTCTCAGAGGGCAATTTATAAACGAGACATGCAATCAGCTATGGATCGTTACACTGAATAGTGAGTTTGTAGTGCTTGTTATTATGTTATTTTCTCGCATTGTTAATTCATTTCATTCATTGGGTGCCATCTTCACATCTAAGGTTGGCTACCATGGAGCACCATTTTACCCTTTTTCTTGTCTTGATGGTGCACGTTGTCACCTTGTGATAGGCTACCTTGTACCTTCCCTTCAAAGGTTACTTTTAGAAGTTATTATGTCTTTTCACGTGTCCAAAAAAATTCTTCTTTTTCAAATTGTGTTAAATATTTCTTTTCTTGTTTGTCTTCTTTTCCTTCTACCCAGTTCTCCCCATTTTCCTATAGTCATATTTAAAAGACTTACATTTTCTTTCTGTTTTTTTTTCTTATTTAATGAGAACATTGGGTGCCTTCTCCGTATCGTCTCTTGTCTTGTAAATAACTTATAATTTTAAAAAATTTATTTGTAATTTGTCATCCATTTTTTTATCTTCATTTAATTATTTTTCTAGTAAACATTTTTTTCTTAAATAATTTAGCCATTTTTAACCATTTTGATCTTAAGTAAGTTTTGAATTTGTAAAATCAATTCTCCAGCTTACGAAACCACAAAGGTTACTCAAAGAAAACAACACCATGGCCTCCTTTCAAGATAGAGGACAACATTCACCCATCTTACACAGGAATCTATCAATTGTTGAACTGCAAGACAATGCATGCCTTTCTTTTTATTGTGCTTCACAAGGTAAATACATTGTTCTTTAGTATTGCAGAATGGCAGCTCTATTTAACATTGCCAAATTGGATTTATTTTACTTTGTAATAAACTATCATTGGTGCCAGCAAATGTATCTTTATGTTTACTTTGATGAACGTGTTTTGAGGATTCCACAAGTGGTTAAAAAATATATTTCTGGCATAGTAATAACTGCAATTGAGAATTACCAGCCGTATATTTATATTTATTCAAGTCTCACCAATAAATGAAATAATTTTGTTACTGCATATATTACTCAATGTAAGGCCAGGATTTCCTTTCCAAATTGGTTGAAAAATGCCTGAATGTACGTTTGCTGAGTACGTTTGCTTTTTTCGCTTCGTTGGAAAGGTTACTATTTTTGTCAGTTTAATGATAATATTCCTGTATATACATTATCTTTATGGATTCATTTCACATTTCTACATCAGTGGGTGAAATTTGAATGTGATTTGATCACAGATATTTCACGCCTGTTCGTGACATGTTCTTTAGCTGAAATGACCTCTGTTGTCAGAAATTAGGCCCTAATATGATGCTAATGAGCCCCATCTCCTGACAAAATGTTGATATTTCTGAACCTACATTCAAGACTGCTGTCTAAACAGCTTTCATTAGATTTTCATGCATTCCTGCTATAAAAACAATTATTGTTAATAGTGCTGCTGACATTGCCGTGTCTGTTGTTTCAATTCATCTTGCAAATTTCTAAAATAACAATTGTCACCTAAAAGCCCAATGATTATGATTTTCAATTTTACCGGCGCCGTGAGCGCAAAAATATATCTCAACTTTGAATGCAAATTTAACAAAATTGAAACGATAAAAAAAAATTATTATGACTTTAACATTTGCTCACCAAAATTATCATATTGTATAATAAGTTGTATAAACAAATATAGATTCAAAATATTAATATGAGAGATTAAATGTTGTTAATTATGTGGATCGTATGATATTATTAATATCACTTAAGAAAACTGGTGCCGCAAGCACAAAAACATAGACCTATTCCAGATACAAATTTCACAAAAATTGAAGTGCTGAAAAAAATTATGATTTTCACTTTTACACACGGAAATAAGTAAACTGTTAGGCTGTATAAACAAATCTAGATTTAAAATGTTAATATGAGAGATTAAATGTCATGAATTAAGTGGATCATAATATAAATTATATAGTCCAGGTGTAGTTTTTCCTCAAGTAGCGGGCTGGACAAACTTTCCAGTCAGTCTCTGCTGTAGGGAATTCCGTATTTGACGTCACAACTGCATAAAGCTAATGGTAAACGTTTTAAAGAGCAAGCATTCATATGTGATTTAGATACAATTTCTAGTTGAAAATACCTAACAAGATCTCACATTGAAAATCATAAATTGTAACGGGTCTTGTTTGTTTCTCCTAATGCATGGGGGACTGGGTAGTCTAGAGGTACGTTATTGGCCTCATGACAGGAATGACCCTGGTTCAAATTCCACCAAAAATGGTGGTGATTTTTCAAAATTAGGAAAAATGAATCCATGGTTTCTTTATGACATTACCCTCCCCTGAGATCTGTTTGGTAGGGAGATTTGATGTATAGCCCTCTAGGATAACGGCAATAAACAGGAGGGCCTGTGTGCACTCACGTACATTAAAGAACCCTTGGTAGTTAAAATAAAAAAGAGTAGGCCATAAATATGGTCGCTGCCTGGGCAAAATTGTCAGCTAAAACCTACCCAGATTATGGTTTCCAGGCTGTGCTATGGAGTTCATGCACATGGGCCAGGATTCTCTCTGATTTTCTCGAAGGGAGTATATTGGAGCACTTATGGATATATTCATCTTGTGTGCAGTGTTGATGATCCTTTCAACAAAGACAAACACCCAAATGCATGCAATCAGCTGTGAGTCTTTGACTATTTGCAGCTCACTTCCTGGTGGGCATCTTGGTTCCCTTTGACGTGCCATTGTCGTTATGTCAGAAATGATCTCTTTGACCTATGTTGTTTTTTAGCATGTAAAGTGTCAAAAGGCAGTCAACACCATCTTATTACACTGCAATAACATAATAAATGTGTCTCGGAGTCGCTTAAAAATTCACAACTTTTAAATAATTATCTTACAGATATGACTGAAGTATCATTATTATTACTTATTTCAATGGCTATTATGTTATTATATTTAAAATAACATTTTTATAATTTGAAAACTTTATCAAAGTATCAAATTTTTATTTTCTACATGTGCAGTCATAAAGTTAAGCTGAATTTGTAAATGCTGATTTGGTATTTGATGAGCAAAATTTGTATGCAGAATGAGCAAATTTAAAATTGGCCCTCTGCATATACCCACTCTTGCAGGAAAGAAATACAAATTCAAAACTCTTAAAAACTGGTCTGCTAGACACTTTCAACTTTTTGTTTAAAAAGTGAAGGTACCATATTCAATGAGTGAAAGTGTTAAAGAAATTCTGGCATTTTCTTTTCTTTGTCTTGTGACTGTGTGGCTGCTCATCGTATACATCCATTTGGTGTAATTTATTGTGGAGATTGATGTTGAGTGAGGACTAAAGGAAATACATACATCTTATTATGTTCATTATATGTGGTATACATTTCAGCCAATTTATATTATCTTGAAATGTTGACCTCTTCCTGTTCTAGCGTATTAGCATAATTTATGGATTTTGTATTTTAATTTTGCATTTTAAAATGTAATTTTGGATTTTTTAGTGCTTATTCTTTCATTTGGATGGAAATGGCAGGACAAAACCACCAACGTAGAATTATGGGAAAGTACCGGTCAAATAGGGAGCCACGATAGCTCAGCGGTTAGTGAACTGGACTACAAAGGACAAGAGGTAGTGTTCGATCCCAACCAACGGCTTCCGGGTTCATCCAGCCTTTAATGGGTACTGGATTTTTTTCTGGGAAAGTAAAGCGGCACGAGCAAAATACTGACCACATTACCCCAAAAATCATGTGCCGAGGGTGTGTAAAATTTATGGTCACTAACACCATATTCCCTATATGCCACTTGGTGTGGCGGGGGTACTTTACTTTTTACTTTTACCAGTCAAATACCAGTGGACAAAGAAACACAGCGAAGACGATGGCAGTGTATAGGACACACACTGTGGAAGCTAACTGAGAGTATTACACGACAGGCCCTTTTTTGGAATCCCAATGGGAAGAGACAAAATGTTTTTGATGAAGAGAGGTGAAAGCAGAGATGAAGAAGATGGGGAAGACACGGAATGATCATAAAAGAATGGCAAGAAACTGGATGGGTTAGAAAGTGTTTACTGAAGACCTATGCTTCACAGGGAGCTGAAAGGAAGAGGAAGATTCTTTCATTTGTAATGACACATGGCCAAGTGATCTTACATATATTCTAGGCAAAATTTAGTGCTGAAAATTGCACAATGTTCTTTCTTAGTGTCTTTTATTATCTTTTTTTCTGTTCATTTTTTTATCATTTTTAAAACATGCTACAGAATAAAAGTTGCCATATTTTTTCATCATCTGTTTTTAGGCTCTAAACAGAGATAAGAGCTTGCCAGAAGCCATATTGTTCCATTGTGTACATTTACTAAATTTGTGTGTGCATTTTGCACCAAAAAGCTTTCCAAACAAAGTAAGTTGTGTTTACAACATAAGATAAGAATTTAAGCTATTTTAGTTACTTCTATTCCTATAGTTAAAAAAAAAATACGGCATTATTAGCTTCAGATAAAGCTTGTAAAGTTAATATTGTCTATCAGTGTATCAGTGTGTGTGGGGAAGGGGGCTGGGCAGTCTAGAAGTAAGACATCAGACTTTGGACAAGAAGGTGCTGGTTCAAATCTCACCACAGACAGTCAAAATTTCTCATTAAAAAATCCATGGTTTTTATAGTGGGTTTACCCTCTCCTGGTCTTTGGGTAGTGAGATTCAATGTATTGCAGATATGATTACATGACACTGAGCAAAGGACATTAGCTGACAGGCTTCTAGATTCACATCAATGACAGATTCATGTCTAGCACTCTTGGAAAATGGCAAAAAACTGGAGATCCTGCGTGCATTCTGTGCACATTAAAGAACTCTTGGTAGTTGGAAATCAAAAAGAGTAGGTCAGAAATGGCCACTGCCCTGGGACAAATTGATAGAAAAAAATTTACAACAGAAGCTGTACATTCAGAACAGCTGCAGGCTACACAACGTCAAAGTTAGATCAGGAGTAAGACTGGGGTGTGTACTATCTCCCCTATCATTTATTACCTACATGGACTACATGTAACTTAGCCAACCCATCAGTCGCAGAGGAGCTTCTATCTGCAGATGATCAGCTATTACCATTATTGGGAGCTGCGATAGCTCAGTGGTTAGTGAACTGGACTACAAAGGACAAGAGGTAGGGTTCAATCCCAAATGACGGCTTCCAGTTCACCCAGCCTTTAATGGGTACCTGATTTTTTTTATGGGAAAGTAAAGTGGTATGGACATTATACTGACCACATTACCCCAAAATTCATGTGCCGAAGGTCTGTAAAATTTATGGTCACTAACACCATATTCCCTATACACCACTTGGCGTGACGGGGGTACTTTACTTTTTTTTTACTTTTATTACCTTTATTGTTCCACAAGGAGATAACTATAGAGGGAAAAGACAGGCTACAATACAATCTTCATTCCAACGTTGTGCTACCAAAGTCAGACCTGGACTCTAGACTCAAGAACTATAAGAAAATTAACCACAACCAAGATGAAATGTGTTAGACGAATGACTGAAACAGCCTGAGATATAAGATCGAAAATGAAGAAGTGAGAAAAAAGCTAAGAATAATTCCCACCATAGAATACATAAAGAAACATCAGATAAAATTGTTTGGCCAAATGATTAGACAGAAAGACCAAAACACAACACTGTGAGCCATCAATAAATGTTTTAAGACCACCAGACTCAAGGACAAACCACAAAAATTATGGATAGATGGAATATTCAAAACACTAGGAAACACAAGAAAACAACAGCAGAGGCCAAGAGAAGAGCAAAAGGCCACAAGTTATATCTCTCCTTGACACTGAAAGGCGATTGAAGAAAGAAGGAAAGATGAAGAAATATATTTGTAATTTATTTGTGTCATATATAGCCTATTTCTTCCTGTGTGTTACCGGGGCCTCATTATGAGGGAAGTAAAGAATAGTGACACTGTGACCTTCCAGGCATGTCGTAAAAGGCGACTAAGGAAGTTGATCGATGGCTTGACAAGCTGTCATTGTAAAAAGTATTGTTATGGAAACAGAGCCATAGATTTTAGAAGCAGTGATCTCTGCAATATGTGCCATTTTGGCACACAAGGTTTCTGTTTTTGAGATTGTGGTTCTGCCCTATGTGCCGTCTTCGGCTCGAAAGGACAATAGATAGATAGATAGATAGCCTATTTCAGATTGTAATTAATGTGTCATTAAAATGTCAGTTTCTAAAGGTGACTCATTATTGTTGCAAACTTCGTTTATGAATCTTACTGAGACTATGCTATCTTCATATATTAGGTTTCTAGTTTGCCTATTCAGAGATTTGATGGCCAACTTGACAAGTGGTATAGAACATGTGATATCAGGACTAATGCTTGTGATGTTATCAATGAGGTGATAGTTTCCACACCAGTAACTGATGAAGACATTCTTTCAAGTATACCAGTGGTAGATGATATGAGCACCTCCAGCTTTGAGGCTATGTTTCAGCTGCAGCCGTCTGCTTTAGCTAGTAAGTTTTTATACGACAGAATTGTTCCTCTTCATTTGTACACTTCTCCTTCTCTTATTTTCTAAATCAATTACTGGGTATTTAATTTGGATTGAAAGTCTTATGTTAACATTGTCTTTATAATCAACATCTGGTTTGTCACTGTCAAGCATGGACAAGAAATATAACTACTGTAATTACTGAAAAAAAAAATTAATGGTTTTAAATAATGCTGGATGTATCATGAAAATACAAATTCATGAACACAAGTATTAAATGAAGTGTAGGTGTAACAACAATACTGAGTTACGTCCTGAGTTAGCAAATTAAAAGGTTTGAACATAGGCTACCAGCAAGTAACACCCAACAGCAAGATATTGATAGATACAGAAGATCTCCCTATAGATTAGCAAAATCTCAAATTCCACATGATCACAGATGTACGTGGCACACCTAAGAGAGAAATAAATGACAAACACAGGAGGACAGGGAGCAGAAGTGAATGTAAAAACTGTATGATAATTTTTTTACTTATGACAATTCAAGAAAAATGTCATATTTATCAGCACATATTTAAAATGGAGCTGATTGAAATGTGGAGATGATGTATTGCTTTAAGTCGTTAGTTTTTTACTGGCATCAGCACAATCGGGGCATTCTCATATCCACTCTCCCGCCTGTTTCAGCAACCATCAAAGTGTTCGTCTACTGGCTGTTCCTGTCCCACATTGGTTTAAGTTATAAAGAATAATGTTCATGCTTGAAAATCTGTCAATTTAATCAGAAGACAATAGTAAAAGCTGTAGTTAACAATCATCTAGAGAAGAATTTAATGCATCTCCAGAGAAGGTGAGGCACCTATTTAACAACATCAAAGAGGAGAATAAAAGGATGGTCACTCCAGAGTAATTGCAGTGGAAGAGCTAACAGACTTGCTTTGTGGTTAAAGCTAATGGGGGCTTTTAAACCGAACATAAGAGATATATAAATGACTCTTAATTATCATTACTAAAGGGTGGCTCAAAAATTGTTGAGAAGCAATTCTTGGACTTTCTGATATATGTTAAATTGTATGTGTGTATGATAATGCACCACAAAAATAAAGTGCAAAATAGCTCGGGTAAAAACAGCATTTCTGAAAATGAAGAACGTCTTGTGCAACAAGTCTAGGTCAATAGAAGTGAGAAAGAGGGTTAATCTGTTCAATATAGAGCCATTTCTGGCCTGTGGAAGCGAATCATGAACCTAACGCCACACGGTATGACACATGATGATGTATGTATGACCTTTGTCATCTGGACAGACAGTCTGCAGGAAGCAATCAGCAGATGTTAGCAGAACTTGTTCTCTCATGACTGAATCAGGCTATGTGAGATCTGCAGATTTGGCTGCAGAAATGAGCAAGATGTCATTATACTTTCATGTGTGGTACTCAAACCCTTTTCTTTTCTCTTTTGGTGCTTGCATCTGTTCTTTTTATCAATACCCTTTTGAATAATATTGCTCGTCTCTTAATTTCTGCTCTTCTTGTGGCACAATCTGTCTTCAGACTCACTCAGTCCCTTCGCTGATGGCGTGGGCCCTCATGGGCGCTTTACAAATATCTCAATATCTAAATTTTGGTCTACCCGTGGATCTCTTGTGAAATCTCCCCATTTAGCAATTCAAGTTCATCCTTCTAACATGACCTAGGCACCTCAGTCTTCAGCTTTTCCATTGTCTGAGTGGAAGGAAGATTATTATTTTGCAAGAAAGTGAGTTAGTTATTTTGTCCTGACATATAATCTTCAATATTTTTTAAACTAGTGCACATAAAAACTGTTCAGTTTCCTTTCATGCTTTGAATAATTAGTCCAAGTCTTAGATCTGTATAAGGCAGCACTAAGTACTCACATCTAATAAATGAGAATCTTTGGCCTCAGTGATAATTTTATCAGCAAATCATTTCAGAGGAAGAGGTATGTTTACAACACTCAGAAAAAAATCACAAATAATCAACAGATAAAAAACAAAGAACAATATATAGTCAGGAGCAGGATCAAACCCGTACTTCTCAGCACAGCACCTTGCCAAGAGAACTAAATGCTAGAGCACACGGCCAACTCAGCTACCTAAAAGGATAGCTATCATTGGCGATGTCTTTCACGCATGTGTACTCATGACTACAGTATAGGGTTACGAGTTGGTAATAAATTGTGTATCTGTATTTTCTTATTAAGACAAGTATCTCCCAGATAGGGTAGGGCTGGATACTTGCGTTGCAAACATTCAGTTATAGGACAAAACAGCATGAATAGTAGTTTCCAGTGGTTTATACTGGAGACAAATAATAATAAATGAATATTATTATGGAGGGAAACATCTGAGGCGATAGATCAAATTTGAATGATAATTTTATGTTGATCCAAGCTCTTTGTGTGAGTTTGCCAGATGTTGCAGCAGCCTTCCTGTTATGGGTGCTTATTATTCCTCAGGAATTATGTTATTAATCTTACAAATGTTGCTAGCAAGCTACAAAACTCATAAAACATATTCTTTGTTCCATCTTGAGCTGGGAAATTATAAATATTCTCAGGGCACAAACTGTTACTCAATAATCCAAGGATACCAATGGACAAACATTGTAATAAAAATAAAAAAAAAATGTGTAGTCATTATTCACCTTAAGTGAAAATAAAGAAAATGATTAAAAAAAAGACTGAAATTATGGATTTGGTGTCATTTGGTATAAATGTTAATGTTGTATATGCATGGTGGGCCATATGTCTAGAAGTGGGGACCTCAGTAGCCTAGTTGGGAAAACCACCCGACTGAACTACCGATGTTCGGACAACCCATGTTCGATTCCCGCTGGTAGCAGTGTGAGTTGTACTCATGGTTGGGAAAAAAAATACCCCCACGGTCGACCCAGCCGTTGGCAGAAATGGGTACCAGGGTATTACCCTGGGAAGGTGAGGAATGTCACCTCGTATCGTGAGTTTCGATGCTTGAAGCGACACTATCCAGAAATCTCCGAACATTTCTGGATAGGCGGCCGAGCACATATGGGTGGAAACTCGCATGCTAAGACGCCGGTTCAAGTCTCATACTTTACCTTTATGTCTAGAAGTTTAAACTGTTAATAATGGTCTGTGTTAATTATAGTGCAAATTTTGCAAAATTATTTTTTCATAAATAAGTGTAAGGAAACTTTATTTGTGCAATATGCATAAAAGCTGATCAGTAAATAAAATATACAAGAGTTATGAACTGTTTAGTTTAATTGACAGGCTATCTTCATTTCACACCACACATCTCCATAAATGCTCAGATCTCCTCGCTAGTATGTCCCTCAGTGTGTGGAGACTGATGACTCCTGTTCTTTTTTGATTTGTTATTTGTCTGTGTATCACTCAGCGCTCCTTTCTGGCATCCCCAGTCTGACCTGATGTTTGTGCGGTCTGAACATGGTTGTAGATTAATGATCATTGACTGAATCATTAGTGTTCCCTGCCTCCTTGAGGGCATCCAGAATGTCAGCCCTGTTCATTGCACATCTGCCATCATCAGTAGCTGTTCCAGACTGGCTGTCAGCTCATTCATTTCCTCTCACATTGGAGTGTCCAGGAATGTAGATGAAAAAGATCCCTATCAGACCTGAGTTCTTTAGTGACTCCAATCACTGCCTTTGTGCCAAGCTTCATTTGATTTTCCTAAGCATACTCATTGAGTCACTCACAAAGCACACTTGAGTATGAACTGTTGAAACTGTTTAATGTCTTGAGGGTTGCTGCAGCATTGAGGCCATATAGCTTGCCTAATAACATTCAGAAGGTACCTGATTAGAAGGTACCATATTTGGAGCAATCAAATTCCAGGATGTCAATTGGATGAGATCATATGTCTAAACCTGTCTGAGACAGACAATAAAAAAAAAAGGTTCCAGTTAAATTTAATATGTTAAAAATCTTTGATGTTTTAAAATTGATAAGAGTAAGTTTTATGTTACTCGTGGGCCAAATTGTTAAAAAGAAAAATAAAGGTAAAGAAGAAGTAAAATTCCGTAATTGTCCAGCTTTTCTGAAATTTCCCAAGAGGGCTCTCGCGTGGAGTTCCTGAATGAGATCAAAGTGCAAATGGCTTTGAGTGTAACGATGATGGTCCTGTGACAAAGATCCCTGTTGTGTTATAGCCACTATTAAGTTAGTAACTAGGACTGTAAACTTTGAACGCAGCTTACAATAACATTAAGTAAATTGTAGATGGTTTTCTTTGTTGCGTTCTGTCATAGTGAAGTAGTAATAAAGCCTGTATTTACATATTGCTATTTGTTTTAACAGCATCAGCAGGTCCTATCACATCTGCCCAAATTCATTCATTGGCAATGGTATCCCTTCCTTCTTTAGCTACTGGCAAAGGTAGCCCTGACTCCAACTTTTCCCTGGATGCGCAGTCAAATCAATCAAAGCCACATGTCAAGAGATATGAAAGTCGGGGCATGACAACTATTCAGCACAAAACCAAGCACATCACAGTCAATGAAAGTTTAGTCTCCCTTCTCATCAAGCTGCACACCAAAATGGGTGGTTGTGCCAGGTGAAAGACTATTTTACTATTTATATTAACAGTTCCATTTACATTGGGATCAAGACATTTTCTTTGCATTTGTTGAAACAATTTATTAAGTAAAGGAGATAAGTATGGATATAAAATATTAAATACTATATTTTGTTAATCTTTGTGCATTTTTTGTTTCGCACTTTATGAAGGCTTTCGCTGAAGCATCATATTTTGTCTTGTCTCTCTATTAGTTTAACTGTTTAATATCATTTTGTGTTAATTTATTAGAAAGCTCTGCTTCTTTTCTGCTTCCTCATTTTACCAATTCAGGTGTTGAGGAAGATACACATTTTTTGTAATAATTCTCTTCTGACAGTCGCAAACATTGACACTTTCAAACATTTAGAAAGTTAAACTACAAAATCAAGTGGTTAAAAACATGTGGGTTGAACAAATAGGTCACATGCCAGTCACATGCTGGATCAATGTCTACTAAAGAAACAACAATGTAAACAGTAAAATGGTGGATGGTAACTACATGAACAAAAGGAATGGTTCAAAGACTCGCTAAAGATGCCACTAAAACACAGTTATATTATTCCTTATTTTTGGGACGGCATTCCTGCCAGCTGTGCTGTCTGTTGCAGCAAAACTGCTGAGGGTATCATAAGTTATAAGAAAAAAATGAAGAATAAATAATGCCTTTCATGTGCAACATCATTTTCCTGTACAGGTCAGTAACCAGCACATCCATGCCCTTACTGCATCTTTTCCAGGCTCATTATCAATAATCTCCAAACCCACTTTAACATAAAGCAATAAGAACAGCATTGCTTTCACAACACAGAAGAATGGACAACTTTATATAGTGTTTTGTCATTGTTATTGTACAGTCTATGTTTAGATCTAATTCCATTTACATTTACATTTTATTTACATTCATCATTTCATTTGCATTTACATTTTACTCACATTTACACTTTCATCATTCCATTTACATTCATTCCATTTACATTCATCATTCCATTTGCATTTACATTTTACTTACATTTACATTTATCATTCCATTTACATATTACCTACATTTACATTCATCATTTCATTTACATTCATCATTCCATTTGCATTTACATTTTACTTACATTTACATTCATCATTCCATTTACATATTACCTACATTTACATTCATCATTCCATTTGCATTTACATTCATCATTCCATTTGCATTTATATATTACTTACATTTACATTCATCATTCCATTTGCATTTATATATTACTTACATTTACATTCATCATTCCATTTGCATTTATATATTACTTACATTTACATTCATCATTCCATTTGCATTTACAATTTACCTACATTTACACATTCATCATTCCATTTGCATTTACATTTTACTTACATTTACATTTATCATTCCATTTACATTCCAGTTAGATCATATTCCAATTGTATTTATATTCTAAAAGGACATACGGACAGCATTACTTTCACTACACAGAAGAATGGACAACTTTATATTGTGTTTTGTCATTGTTATTGCACAGTCCACATTTAGATCTAATTCCCTTTGGATTTCTACATTTCTAAAAGGACATTCTCCTCAGCTTACTTTTGATTGATATCACTATATTGAGATGTGCCTTTATTTTCCCCCTCTGCTGCACCAGCACTTTCTTGGCATTTACTCCTCTTCATTGTCCATCCTGTAACAGATGTTCAGTTTGTGGAGCTGCATTACAGCACTAGCTGCAATACTTTACCTTTTTTTTTAACCCAACACATCCAATTTAAGCAAGGTTTTCTTGATTTTTGAGTTATATTTCTCTTTGAACCCTGCTTGCTTCGCCATACTGGTTTGTCTGTTTTCAGGTCGACCTCTGGGGAGGTGTAATTTCTATTTAAACCCATCATAGAAAATAACAAAAATCTAAATAACAAAAATCTATTATATACTAAAATACTGCCTGAATAATCCCTGACCTTCCTCCCAAGCAGGTGAAGCAGAAAGAGTATTGAAAAATAATTACCCCGACCACTACAAAAAGAAATCAGTCAAATACCAGTGGATAAAGAGATAAAGCGAAGACGATGGCGCTGGATAGGACACACACTACGAAAGTCAACTAAGAGTATTACACAACAGGTCCTTTTTTGGAATCCCCAGGGGAAAAGACAAAGAGGAAGACCAAGGAATTCTTGGAGAAGACAGATAGAAGCAGAGATGAAGATGATGGGGAAGACATGGAATGATCTTAAAAGAATGGCAAGAAACAGAACGACTTGGAAACTGTTTGTTGAAGACCTATGCTCCAGAGGGAGCTGAAAGGTAGAAGAAGACTACAAAAAGAAACATGGGTCTGGGACTTGGCTGGAGGAAGTTGGATTGCAAATGATAAAGGATAAAATGGATAAAGTAAGGAAGCATGTATGAATGACAATGACAGGCACTGCAAACAGACTGTAACTGTACACACAAAACTCATACTACTTTGTACAAACACACATTAGACTTTTGAACACTGCTAACAATATATCTATTGCCTTTACCTGAAAGTGTTAGGCATTTTAGCACTCTTAACTATTAATCAAATCATTGCCCATACTTTAACACTTACCAATTTTAATCAAGACATTGTCCATACTTTAACACTGTTAACTATTAATCAAATCATTGTCCATACTTCCTATCTATCTATTGACCTTTAAAACCATAGCCGTCCCATAGACCCAGATACTCATTCTCTTATCTAGTTTTCAATCCTTGTAAAGATTTTTTACCAAATCTTGCCATTTGTCTCACCCATACTTTAGCACTCTGATAATTTATTAACTCTACCAGACCTGAGGCCCTGAACCATAACTGTACCATGTACCTGGGCTCCTGAGCATTAAAGAGAAAAACCAACATGATATAGAAAAATGTTAGTTACATGCAAACAAGTAGTTAGAATAAGATAGGACTTGGAGACATTATAGAAAATAGGTCTACCTTTCATCTAGCACCAATATTCCACCTTTGTGTGTCAATCCACCCAGCAGGATGAGCCTTGTTTCACACTGAGGTGCCCCCATCAGCTATTTGAGGGACACGTCCAACATCTTACTATTGATCTAGCTCTAGACCTATAAAGTTCCAGATTCTCCAATCACTCAAACTCTCACTGTGTGTCACTTGAACTGGTAACATCTTTTTAAAATTAAACTCTGACTCCTCAAAGTCTAAATCAACCAAAGTATCGATCTCCTGTTGGAATGTGAAAAGCCTAGACCTACTTCGCTTTTCTCTTGAAGTGCTTGGTTCATCACCCGCTCGTTTCATTGTCAATTTTCATATTTTTTTCATATCAAACCACACAAAGTCAATTCATGTACAGGGGACAACCATTTGCAATGGCTAACAATGAGGCTTGACCACGATTGGTTGGTAATTTTGAGTTTTTGACGCATTTTTTCATGTACTAGGCAGAGTGCTGAAAACTAGGGACAGCAGCATAGCGGCAGATTAGGAAATTACCAGGGACAGCGGCATAGCAGCAGATTAGGAAATTACCGGGAACTAGGGACAGCGGCATAGCAGCAGATTAGGAAATTACCAGGAACTAGGGACAGCGGCATAGTGGCAGATTAGGAAATTACCAGGAACTAGGGACAGCGGCATAGTGGCAGATTAGGAAATTACCAGGAACTAGGGACAGCGGCATAGTGGCAGATTAGGAAATTACCAGGAACTAGGGACAGCGGCATAGCAGCAGATTAGGAAATTACCAGGAACTAGGGACAGCGGCATTGTGACAGATTAGGAAATTACCAGGAACTAGGGACAGCGGCATAGTGGCAGATTAGGAAATTACCAGGAACTAGGGACAGCGGCATAGTGGCAGATTAGGAAATTACCAGGAACTAGGGACAGCGGCATAGTGGCAGATTAGGAAATTACCAGGAACTAGGGACAGCGGCATTGTGACAGATTAGGAAATTACCAGGAACTAGGGACAGCGGCAGATTAGGAAATTACCTGGAACTAGGAACAGCGGTCTGGTAGGGTTAATCAAGCCCATCAAAAACTTTTGTCATCTGTTATTGTCGCTGGTCAAGTCACATTAGCACCCCAATAAAAATGTTTTTTTGCATAATTTTTCTTTAGTTACAAACCCAAGAACGTGTCCCCATTCATATCTGTAACATTACCTGAAGGGGGAGATGGACAGCACTATATCAGTCATGTTCTAGATCGTCTGTACTATACTGGTTTACCAGTATCACAAGCAATTGATGAAATATGTCGTTCTCTTAATGTGACAAAGGTTAAAGCTGGGCCGTCTGACACGGAAAAAGATAGCAAGTAAGTCTATGTGTCATGTTTTACATCTACAAGTAGGTGGGGTATATACTAATACAATTATACATGTTTTTATTATCTTAATGGGATATTTAATGGTCTAGAGGTAAAATATTGGCCTCCAGACAGGAAATTCCTTGGTTTGAATCCTACCATTGATTGCAGAAATTTTTTACTTTGAACCTGTGGTTTCTTCCTGGCTCTACCCTCCCCTGGGTAGTGAGAATATATGCCTAGCCCTCTCGGATAATGGAAAAAACAGGGAGGCTGTGTGAGATTATGTATATTAAAGTACCTTTGAAGTTAAAAGCAAAAAACTAATAGTAAGCCAAAATGACTGCTAACTAGGCAAAATTGTTGAACAAATCTACTCATGCTGAATATTGATGTGTGGAACCAAAACTTACTGCTGTAAATTAATGACACATCACATCCATGTCAACTTAATGGGCAAACACTAAGAAGAAGAATTAATTTCATTTAGAATGGTCCAGAACTGTTTATTTCTAGAATAAGACCATGTGGAGCTCAACAAAGCTTGTGTTCATACATTACAGGTAGCTACACCTCCATTGATAAATCATCAGCAATAGCTCCACAGTCATTTTTGTTCTTTGCTGTGTAGACATCTCCAGGAGTAATTTTCTTTCTGTGATCTCTTTACCACGATTTTGTCTCTGTGTGTTTTTAGGTTTTTCTCTTATTTCCTCTTTGGAAACAACAGCAGACATCAACTCCTTTTGTCGAGATTAAATAACTAAACCAGAATAGGGTTATGTGGTGAGATACAATGCTGATCCAATGCAAGGTCTGATGGTAACAAAGATTGTCTAGAATTTCTTCCTTATGTGCTGTCTTTGACTTGGAAGGACAATAGATACTATGATTTTGTCCTGATGTGATGTTAGGTTTTTCTGAACTATTTCCTCATTATCTGTGGGTTCTAGGTGAGCACTTATTATATAACACCTGTGGTAGGCTTTTGAAGCAATCCATTCCCAATGTTTTTTATTTATTATTCCTGTCATTGTAGGTTGATTTTGAACTAGTAGTTAGAGCATTCATGATAAAACAGCGGTGCTTCATGGGATATAGTGTAGCAAAATCAGCTTAATACTTGTTAAGATAGGCCTTAGAATTTGCCTGAAATGGAATGAGTTTGAGATTAGTACAGAAGTAAGAAAAATGGCCTTGAATTCAACAATATTGTATATAATCAAGAAAAGAAGGTGAGCATTTGTCTGTCATGTGATGAGAAGAGACAAGAGAATCTCTAAACAAACCCTCAGCCAGGAAATAGAGGGCAAAATAAAAAAGAGGCAGAATTAGAGAAACACTAAAGAAAACACTGACGTGAGAAGCAACAACAACACCTTTGCTGAACTGGAGAGACTCACCCAGAATAGGGACCAGTGGTGAACTACAGTGCAATTCCTTTGCCAAGTCTGACACTTAATAGCAAAGAACATTGAGCATGGAGCCTGAAATTACTGCCCTATGTACTGTAGTCGACTCGAAAGAACAATTGATAGGTTGAAGAGAAAAGGCAAAATAACAAGTGCATTTAAGAAGAAAAGTGAAGAAGAGGATGAGGATAAATATCAAGGAGATAATAGCTGTAACAGTCGGTGTTGAAACAGGTTGCCACAGGTGTTGCAAGTTTATTTCACAATATTCTGACGATATTTTATAGAAAATGATTAACCTGTTAATGTACAAACAATCTTTCACTATTTTAATTAATTTAATTAAAACTTCTCTAATGTTCTTGTAAACAATAATGTTTACATTGAGTACAGCTAAGCTTTATCAGTCTCACTGCTGGACTTTGACATTTTTAGGAGAAGAAAAGCTTGGAATAGGCAGCAGAAGTTAATGGCAGAGTTTGCATCCAAACAAAAGGCATTTTTAGAACAAGCTATGGAAGATGAAGCAGGTGACTCTACAAATGCTCCCTCCCTCCCTCTCTCTTTCTCTCTCTCTCTCTTTCTCTCTCTCTCTCTCTCTCTCTCTCTATATATATATATATATATATATATATATATATATATATATATAATCACATCACTTTTTTCATTCTTTCTTTGTTTTTGTCACTTTATTTGTGCATGTGTTTTGTTCTTTTTCCAGATGATGTTAAAGGATATTTTTGTTCATATTTTTATTAAATTTCATTTCATTTTTAAAATTTTTAATCAAACTATTTCATCACTCGTCTTATAAAAAAGAGCCTATTCAATTCATTATTATGCATATTCATCCTTCCATTCATTATTATGCATATTCATCCTTCCATTCATTATTAATCAAGTAATTTTCTTGTTAATGTCACTCATAAACAACTAAATTAAGATGGTAAATTTATGTTTCACTTGCCTGTTTATCTTTATGTACAAAATGTCTTCCCATGATGCAAGCTGTCTGTTCTCTTTCAGATTTAAATGATTCTGGTCCTGATGCTACACGAATGACTAAAGAGCAGGAGTCTCAAAAAGTCAAGGAGTATGATTGTGTTATCTGCAATCAAACGACATCTTCTACAGGGGAAAGACCTGTTGGATTAGTCATCTTTCTACAAGCATCCAGTGGTCAGTATAATCTGTTGTTGTATGTTGGTAAAGTTAATAACAACAACTGAACATATTCTATCTATCTATTGACCTTTCGAGCCATTGCCGGCTCATAGGGCGTAGACCAAGATACACCTTCTCATATCTGAATTTTTGTTCTAGCAGTTTTCTTTTAAAGATATTTTATCAAATCTCGCCATTTGTCTCTGTTCTGTGCAAGCAGCTCTATCTCATTGAGGGAGCCGAATCCTGTTGTTCTTGCCTCTCTCATCAATGTTCTTCTCAGTGTCTCCCTGGGTCTTCCTCTTTTTCTCTTACCTGCTGTTTCCCATATGAGGGCCTGCTTTGCTATTCGGTTATTGTCTCTTCTCATCACATGTCCAACATATGACCATCGTCTTTTCTTTATTACTGAATTAGTGGTTGTGATATTAGTGGTTGATTGGCGATTTCTCTAATTTCCTCGTTTGTTTTGAATTCGTTCCACGCTATAACTGAACATATTACATGTCACTTTATGTCATAGTGAATATTTTTTTTTTACTTGTCATGATTTTTGACAAGGGACTGACTGGTTGGTCTAATTGTAAGACATCATCCTCTTGCAAAAAAGATCCCAGGTCTAAATCAAATCTGCAAATATTTTTCACTTCAAATCTATGGATTCCTCACGGATTAAAGAAATTCAAGATGTTGTACCCATGACATGAGTATCAAGATAAAACATTATGACAGCTGTCAATCTTGAAGGAAAACACATTTAATGTTGGTGTTAAGATTTTGTCTGGGATTATTGCTTTTTCTATTTTGTTTGCCCAGAATCAGTAATCATCTGGTTTTTTTAATTCAGTAGCCCCCAGACATGTGTTATTTCCTTCCTGGCCCTGGAAAGTTCTTCTGAGTTTGTTTTGTTCTTGTCTAACACCTTTTTGTTGCATTTGCAGGTATCTTTGTCGTGAAATATGTCTTTCTCTTTTTTTTTTTACTGGAGGTAAACTTTCATATTTGAAAATTTTGAAAATCTTGTCACCCTCTGTCCAGCCATTTTTAATGAATTATTGAGTTATTTGCTGGTCATCATCATTGCATGCCGAACATGTCCATAGCTGCTCAGATTCCCTCTTCAGCAAGTCCCGCAGTGTCCAGAGACTGATGACTCTTTTTCTGTGTTGGCTGATAAGTCTTCTTATACGCCCACTAAATTTCTTGTTTTTGTCTGTGTGTTTTGTCTTAACTCTCATCTCTTTCATGGAAAGGAGTGACGTGGACTCATGGTTGTTGAATGTTAGAGTGTATGACTGTAATAGAAATCCTGGATGATCCAATGTCATGTTCATTATATCCAATGTCAATGTTGGTAAATGCCAGAAAAATATTGTACACATCAAGTCTATGACATTACAAGTACAAGGTTATTATTATGTTGGTTATTTTGGTTTTACGGTTATTATTATTATTTTAAGGGAAAATGAGGATGGGTGGGATAAGAATGTATGCAATGAGAGACTAGTTTAGTTTAGTTGACAGGCCATTCTCATTGTACATTGGAAAAGTCCATAACATTGAGAGACTAAGGAGTCTAAAGGTGGAAAAGGGGTCTGTGGTCGATTTGGAGAGCTTAGTGGGAAAAGTAGATGTATCTACAATCAACACCTTACAGGAACAATCAATTTGCATAAACTTCTAGAAATGCTGGGATGGGCAGTGGAGCAGAATTGGAGATACTCCGACTGCAATGAAATTGATTCCATGAATAGAATAGAATATTATTTTGGTGTGTTCGTACCTAAACAAAATGCATTAAAATCCAATATGTATGTCGCCTTTCTTTTCTGCTGTCTACTTAGAAATATAGAAAATGCAAGTTGCTCTTTATATTCTTAGCTTTCAGCACTATTTTTTTCTGTATATAACTTTATAAAGTACATTTATATGCAATAAAATTCCCCATTGTCTGTATTGTTATCATTAATGTCATATTTCTGAAGTTTTGGGCCATCGGCATCAGAATAATCAGGAATACCCTCTAAGCCTTTCTGAATCACAAATAGAACAATATCGCAAAGCTTCTTGTGGGAAAGTTCACATGAAGAAGTTGGATACGTTACGCAAACATTTTGAAGAAGTAAGTCTCTAGTTTCTGTGTTGGATGTTCAGTAAACTTTTGTTGTAATCTATTATGCCACTTTTTATATTCAATACTTTCTATGAATCTGGGAGATAACTGTTTTCCAGAAATAATTTTCACATCCAAGCAGGCAGCTCTCTAGCTCGTTTCAAATCACGTGCCCAACTTCAAAACGCTATTACTCAGTAACCGTTTGTTAAAAGCTGTTGAAATTTTCCAAATGTTATTAGAATGCAAAAGACCCTTTAAATGTATATTTAACAAATATCTTGCAGCTGCAGTTTTCTTAAAGCGGCGAATTTCTTTGATGTTTGTCAAAATTGTAAATTGTGAACCCCTAAATTATAGAAATTACCGTAGTTGCTGGTCTGTGATTAATTTTCACTAGGTAAAGGCGTGGCCGTAATGGGGAAATAAATGAATAAAACAAAACACCAGGAGAATTATTGTCTTCTCAGTTCGAGGACGGACGATAATATCAAGGTATACCTGTATGTCCAATTTTCATAGTTGTGTGGTCCTGAAAAGGACCGTTTGTTGAACTAATTTAAGGTAATATAGGGGCCAACATTGTGGGGGCTATATACTTTCATTCTGAATCAGATGAGTCTAAAAGATTAATAACTGTTTGGGGTTGAACATTCCACAAACCATCATTTTTCCAATATTCCTCTTCCTGTTTTAAGACGTGGTCTTCACATTTAGCCCAGTAATCTTTGTCTATATTTAATAAAGCGAGATTAGCAAGAGTCTTTACATCGCATATTTTGAATGTTGTATTTTCATCTGCCAGTTGTCCTTTTAATTTTGCCCAGATTAGTTCTATTGGATTTAAATGAGCATGGTAAGGTGGCAGCCTCAAACTTATATGACCGTGCTCTTGGATAATCTTATCTATTTGAAAAATCTTTGTCCTTTGTTTTTGCTTTACTAGAGATAGTAATTCAGGTTTTAAGTACATGTTATTAAATTGTATGTGCTCCTTTGTGAGCCATATCTTAATAGCATCTTTTGTACTGGATGACGTCTGGACTTTATCTTCAAGTGCAACAATGTTGTGGTACCCTGCATTGTCCATTATTAGGCAAGATGGTCGATCTAGTGATGGGAGAACAGAGTTTTCAATCCAATGTCTAAATATGTGACCATTCATCTCAGAGTGATAATCCCGATTGTCTATGGATTTTGAAAGAAAAATTAGCTCTGCATTCTGTATTAGTCCATGTTGTCGACTACCTGCATGAGCAATTATCAAGCGCTGTCCTTTGCTGCTAGGTATTAATCTCTTAATCTTTCCATCTGATGACTGCCATTCCCTTTGGTTAGTGTGGTGAGCATTGATCCATGTTTCATCCAAGTACACAATATCATAACCTTGCTTGCGCACCTCTTTTACTTCACGTAAGTACTTGCTTCTCATGACTACTATATGTGGCTTCTCACAGATGATGTTTCGTCCATTGGAATACTTTCTGAATGTAAAGCCTGCAGCTCTCACATTCCTCCATAATGTAGACTTTGATATTTCAATACTGTTGTTCTTTTTCAGCGATACTTTTAATTTTCTTATTGTAACAGTTTCATTCATACCCAACATTTTGCGAATTTCACTTCTAATAAGTTCACTGTCAAATTATCCAACATTTTTGCTCTTCCTTGTGCTTTTGTATATTTTGAACATTGACGGTCACATGCTTGAATCCAGCGATTAAATGACCGTTTGGATAAATCCAAAATGTGTCTTGTCCTATTCTCAGGGTTTTCTAAAGAATGAAATAATCTTCCTCATTTAGCCTCTTTGTAAAAATAGTCATACATTTTTATTGCGATGTTTTGTAAACTGCAGAATTTCATTTTAAGACTCATGATAAATGTTATCGTTCCACGTCTCCACCTCTGAAAGAACGGAAATGGAACACACAATTTCTCATGTTTTTTACAAGTGTCTAATTGTGTCAAAAATCCACGGTAAAAGCGTGCAAACACGTCAATTTTACCGTGTATGGATTTTTACTCGCTATTTTTAACTTAAAATACTGTAAACATTAAGTTTTGACTACATCAATGGGTCGTTATAAATTTATATAAATCAAATAAGCAACAATAATAACCAAATGTTTTTTTTTAATGAAATTAATTCCCTGTTGGGTTCTAATCATTATAACTTTACATGCAAATTTTGAACAACTAATAACAAGCGGTTAAAAAGCTATCGATTTTAAAAGTTGGGCACGAGTTATGAAACAAGCTATAGATCTTGTGTTCATGTCATTATTTAGTTAAACTAATTTGATCTTATTGAGAGCAAGTTTCTTAACAGTTTCATGCAATAAAATAAAAATATAACTAAATTTTATGCAACACTTAAATAGTTTAAAGTGATTTTTTGCACATGCTTCTTTTTTAAGTGTCTGAATATTTTAAGGTGTATAAATTTTTAGCTGAAAGTGCAATTACCTCCATGTTTACATGTAGGTAAGCTAACATCCATATTTAATGAACCCTTTTATTGCTAAGTATCTTTATATCTGTTAGTATCCTTAGTGCTGTGAACTTATATTTCTGTTTTCACTTTTGTTTTTGGTTTCTGTACAACAGGAACTAGGGATTTAGCAAATTCTTCATGTTTACAGTCAGTCTAAGTTTTTCATCTCAAGAAATGGTGAACCTCAAACTGTAAAAATTGTTGAAAACATGAAGATTGAGCAGAATCCCTAGTTCTTGCCATATAAGATACCATATCTGTGAATGCCAACATTTAATTAAAATTGGTTAATGTTTTAAAATGTTATCAGTGTACAAACTGACCTCTCAGTTTTGAGCATACTGATTCCAATCGATACTTTTGTATTGAAAGCTAAAAAAAATAACTTTTGTATTGAAAGCTAAAAAAAATATACCACTTTTAAAATACATATGGGGGACTGGTTGGTCTCAAAGCAAGACGCCGGCCTCAAGACGGAGAGGTTGTGGGTTCAAATCCTGACTAGCTGGGATTTTTATTTATGATTTCTCTATGCGGCAACTGCCCCTGGTCTCAGCAGTGAGGCCCGGCTTGAAACGTCAATTACTCATTGACGGAAAAAATACGAGTACCTCCAAATGTAACCATGAATGATAGCACATACATATTTAAATCATAATTAAGTGAGGACAAAACAGGATTAGACAAAACTAACATAGGGAGGGCTAGAGACCACTGTAACCGTACTGAATGACCCTAGCACTGAATGACCCTAGCGGTTGGCATATGTAAATTAAAATTGCCAGATGGCTGGGGGGATGACCCGGGCTGTGAGTAGAGGAAACTAGAACTGTAAACAAATGTAGGCCTGGCCACGCGTGTCAGATGATTAGAGAGAGTTACTTGAGTGCAGAGAGGGTTGGAACCTGTCAATGTCATAATTGGCAGGAGAAAATGTAAACGGCCGGTCAAAAGACAGAGTATAAAAGTTGGGACAGACACTTAGAAAGACGGACAGTCAGAGAGAGAGAGGGCCGCATAGTTAGCGAGAAGGCCGGTCAGACATTTAGAGAAGTCAGTCAGGAAATTATGTAGTAGTCAGTAGAATTCTAGTTTAAGCCAAGATATTAGTAAGTTCCAAAGGAGATTCTAGAGACTGAGATAGATCGTTAGTCACACAGAGAAAACGTAGATACGCAAGTGAACTTAGAACGTACCGAACTTTATAGAGTTAGAAACCACGGGACTGAAAGGAGTTGATAGATTTAATAACAAGTTACGATCACGCTTACTGACAAATTATCATCGCCTATCGGCTATGTCACGTAACACAATTGTAGTAAGAGAATAGAATATGAACATGTTGAGAGAGTCAGAGGAATTGTCAATCTATTGTTATTAAAAGCGGAGATCTTCAATAAAGACTTGTCTTATAATTGTTCAAAAGTGCTGATGAGTTTTATCCATATTTATGTGTGTGCCTCCACATTATGAAATGAAGACAAGTCAGCTAGAAGATATGAAGGCCTGCCAAACATAAAGATAAAATAAGATACCAGACAACAAAGATACGAAGAGCGCCAACAAGTTAGAAAGTTGCTAGAAGCAGATTCCTCGACGAGAAGTAGAAACCTCAACGCGTCAAGAAGATAGACTATTAGAAGAAAATACCAACGAAGCAGCCTTGCTATACATGTTCATTACAGCAAGGACCCTGTTATACAAAGACTGAGTTATCTGCCTGTGCGGCGAGGGACCCCTGTGCACACGGCTGCCAGGGAAAAATGGATTAACACGCAAAATTCAGTCCCTAGTCTCTAGGGACTATGTCAGAGGTAAAAGCTGGCGAACGAAAAAAAAAAATACATATTTTGATTATGTATTATAGTGTATTCATTAAAATATCTGCTGTGCAAATTTCACCCGTATTGCTTGAACTGTTTTTTAATATGAATTTTTAATTAGATCACCTGCATGTTCCCAGTAGCTCTCCCCTCTTAAACTGTAACAAAGATTTACTGTTATCTTGTCCCCATGGTTTTGTTTATTCACAGAAGTCTTGTGAGTTGTCCATCAACATTGGATGGGAGGGTGGGGTGGTTGCACAGACATGTGGACACTATCTTCACCTGGACTGTCATAAATCTTACCTTGATTCTCTTGGGGTAAGGCTATCATTTATTTTCATGCGTAGAATGCAATTTATGGTAATGTAAACTACAGCAGGAAACATTCAGAATGGAAGTGAGAAGAATAATTTCCTCATCTGAACAAAAGATGATGATGATGATGATAGGGTCAAGGCAAAGAAGTGCACATAAATAAATGCTTAAAAATGTGAAGCTGCAGCAAAGCTAATTGTCAGGAAAAATGGAAAAAATATATATAGGAAAAAAAAAGAAAAAAATGGTATGGTCAAAGCTTCAAGTATAAAGTGGACAACACAGACCAGAACGATGTTTTGGCTTAATAGGCCTTCAACAAGAACAAACATACAACATATGTACAAAAATATGTATTTAAATTAAAAAATAATAAAAATATATAATAATTTCGAACTATCTATATATCTATTGACCTTTCGAGCAGTAGCCGGCCCATAGGCTGTAAACCAAGATACTCCTCTCTTGTCTAAATTTATTCTAGCAGTTTTCAATTCTTTTAAAGATATTTTATCAAATCTCGCCATTTGTCACTGTTCTGTGCAAGCAGCTCTATCTCATTGAGGGAGCCAATTCCTGCTGCTCTTGCCTCTCTCATCAATGTTTTTCTCAGTGTCTCTCTGGGTCTTCCTATTTTCCTCTTACCTGTTGTTTCCCACATGAGGGCTTGCTTTGCTATTCGGTTATTATCTCTTCTCATCACATGTCCAACATATGACCATTGTCTTTTCTTTATTATCTACTGCTAATTTACACATACTGTATCAGGTCTACGTTTCATTAACAAAATCGTTTTTACGATAGCGGCTTCAAATTAGAAGAAGAAATAAAAATAAAAAGTCTTCCCCGTATACTCTGTGGCAAGAAGGAAAAAGAATGTTAATGTACTCAGGATACGTGTGTGTGTACAAAAGTGAAAATGTGCATACACAGCACGTAGCGTGCTGTTTCCATAAACTTCTGTTACTGCGAATCCATACTGTTTTTTTTTTCTATTTTTTTTTTTTTTACACATATATTTTGTCATTTCTCCTGATGATGAAGATGCTGTAGTCTAGTAGCACAAAGTGTTGTAGAAGTGTCTTTACTTCACATGAGTCTTCGTTTTATTCAAGTTCACCTGCTAAATAGGCATAGCAGGATGCATTGAGTTACTAGTTTCTGACAAGCTGAAATAGTTGCTTCTTTCAGCCCAAAACATCAGTCTTTGACTTGAGTAGATTAAAAATTCTTAACAATGTTTAATGGGAGGTTTGTTACCTGTCATCATTGTTCAGAGCATATTTGTTTTAACTCTTAAATTCCCCATTAAACTAAAGAAAAATGTAGCATAATAATACTGTTAATAATATTTTACATACTTCTCATGAGTTATCAGGAGTTTGGGTCCATGTTTTAAGAGTTAACCAAAATTGTGTTATCCACAGACTCAGAATCATGCAGAAGTGTTGGATGTGAGCAAGCAAGAATATTGGTGTCCTTTGTGTCGTCAGTTGTCCAATGCTGTCATCCCTATCCTCCCAGAGGACAGTCCTACCATGATAGTGAAGCCTGTATCAAAGGACCCAAAACAGATGGTTGCAGACATTGCTGAAATGATGGTCAAACGAAGAATAAGAGTGGTCAGTATTGAGGCTCTTATTTTTTTAAAAATTACATTAAAGTTAATCCATTAAGAAAATAAAAAGAGTTCAATGAGGAGGAACTAAAAGAGGCAGATGAAAAGATGAGTGCTATAACAAAATTTGGAGCCCTAATTTGTGGGACATATGTAGAGAAAAGGTAGTCTGGAATATTTAATAGCAAGAGGAAAATTAAAAGGCCGGAGGGATAGAGGTAGACAAAGCGAAAAAGATGCTGGATGTTATGATGATACACAGGAAAAGATCAGTGACAGAACTGTTGCGCAAAGCACAAGATTGAGAGTTATTGAGAAACATGATACACAAAGTACAAGATTGAGAAACATGATACACAAAGCACAATATTGAGAGTTATTGAGAAATATGATACACAAAGCACAAGATTGAGAGTTATTGAGAAATATGATACACAAAGCACAAGATTGAGAGTTATTGAGAAATATGATACACAAAGCACAAGAGTGAGAGTTATTGAGCAACATGATACACAAAGCACAAGATTGAGAGTTATTGAGAAGCATGATACCCAACACCTATTGGCATGGACCATGAGTGAATTAAAACATGATACTCAATGTCTTGAAACTTCCGGTATATGGTGGATAGGCAGCGGGAACAATTGCAGGCTATGCATGAAAAGTGCTGCTGAGTTAAGTGCTCTGTAAGCTGTGTGTCTCATCCGTTTTGATCATGTTTCGATATTCCAATTGTTTACGATGAATGATAATATTGTATGACAGGGAACAGTTGGCTGTGTTCACTTTCTGCGTGGTTTCGCCTTATGTCTTTTGGCGTGTGCTGAGACTGCTACGATGGGGACTACAGTTACCTTTCTTTGTTTGGGAGATGAGATATTAATTTGGATGATTACGCTGGTTCGGGCAGTTGAGCAATTATGGATTTTAATTCGTTTGCAGTGATACCAGTGCCTTCCATAACCAAATAACCAACCAAATAACCCAATGTCTACACAACATGATACACAAAGCACAAGATTGAGAGTTATTGAGCAACATGATACACAAAACACAAGATTGAGAGTTATTGAGAAACATGATACCCAACGCCTATTGACATGGACAGTGAGCGAATTAACACATTTGCTATCAAAAGGTTTAGCACACTGTGATTGCGCCATTTTTCTGAATTTAAAAAAAAATTGGAAATAACATTGAACAAATAAAAGAAAATTGATTCAAAACATGCATTTTATTGTAATAATGTGTTCACGAAATCAAAAGCGGTTAATAAGAAAATTACAAGATTTTAGTGGAAATAATTGCAAAAACATTGATAAATTGAAAGCCACAAAGACACTGCTTTTAGGTTTTGTGTGCCAGTTACTAGTGCTGCACTAGTGTGGCCATGGTATGGATTTTGTTAAGTAAAAAAAAAAAATGATGAGTCATAGCACATAGTATTGTTTGGGAGTGAAGTGTTAAACTTGGCATTACTAGTCTATAACACTTGGAGATGGGAGGACCACTGTTATTACTGACCCCGATTTAGCAAGGCATATACCATTTCCACTGTATCAACTGAAGAGTTCCAGGTTTGAACTCCTTTCATTTTGCCACCAAGCCAGCATGCTAAGCACAATGTAACTTTTAATGAATGTGTAACTTTTAGTTCAAGCCATAGTTTCTATCTAACTATTGGCCTTTTGAGCTGTAGCCGGCCCATAGGGCATAGACCCAGATACTCTTCCTCTTATCTAAATTTTTTACTCTAGCAGTTTTCAATCTTTCTAAAGATGTTTTATCAAATCTCGCCATCTGTCTCTGTTCTGTGCAAGCAACTCTATCTTATTGAGGGAGCTGATTCTGCTGCTCTTGCCTCTGATCAGTGTTCTTCTCAGTGTCTCTCTGGGTCGGCCTCTTTTCCTTCTACCTGTTGTTTCCCACATGAGGGCTTGCTTTGTTATTATAAGCCATAGTTTGCTTAATCAAAAATAATAATTTCAATTAATCTTAATAAGTGACATGCAGTTTTTGTCAAATACAATAGTAAATGGAAATAATATATATAAAAATGTTATTAGAAATGATACATTATTTAGGTATATAACATTGTGTAAAATTGTTTATTTCTGTAGAAAATAAAACATCAAGTCTTTTACAGCAAACAGTCACAACTGCAGAAATAAAAATGGAAATAAACAAGAGAAAATAGTACTCAACTCAAGATAGTAACTAGTTCAGCAGTCTAAAATATGGAAATTATGAATGAAATGTGCTCAGTACAAGAAAAAGAATGGTGGTTTTTTTTTTGCGTTTGCCGGTTTTTACCTCTAAGTCCCTAAAGACTAGGAACTGAATTTTGTGTGTTAATCCGTTTTTCCCTGGCAGCCGTGTGTACAGGAGTCCCTCGCCCCACAGGCAGATAACTCCATATTCGGAGGTACTCATATATTTTCCATCCATGAGTAATTGATGTTTCAAGCCGGGCCTTGCTGCTGAGATCAGGAGTGGTTGCAGCAGAGAGAAATCATAAATAAAAATTCCAACTGGTGCATTCAGGATTTGAACCCACAACCTCTCTGTCTCGAGGCTGGTGTCTTACCTTGAGACCAACCAGTCCCCCAGAAGAGTGGTGTGAGGGTGGTCCTGGCAATTGTCTTTGGATGAGACGGCCCAAAATGGGGATAAAGAAATATAAAAAGTACTAATAAAATAAATAAGGTTAAAAGTTGTGACAAATTTATTCCCATGGGTAGAGAGACAAATGAAATGTTAGGTATTTCTCCAAAGCAGATAGACTACAAATATCTATGGAGCAAGAAACTGTTTCAATAGCTCAAATGTTATGTAAGCCCGTGTGTTACCGGGGCTTCATTATGAGGGAAGTAGAGACACTGTGACTTTCCAGGCATGTCGTAAGAGATGACTAAGGAGGTTGATCGATGGCTTGACAAGCTGTCATTGTAAAAAGTATTATTATGGAAACAGAGCCATAGATTTTAGAAGTGGTGATCTCTGCATTATGTGCCATATTTCATGCAAGGTTTCTGCTTTTGTGATTGTGGTTATGCCCTATGTGCCGTCTTCAGCTCGAAAGGACAATAGATAGAGAGACAAATGAAATGTTAGGTATTTCTCCAAAGCAGACAAACTACAAATATCCATAGAGCAAGAAACTGTTTCAATAGCTCAAATGTTATGTAAGTCCCTGGGTTGGCGAAGTTAAAAATAGGCTGCTACAGGAGAGGTGAATGGAGATAGAAGCATCAATGATGGTGATAACATGGTTGGTTACACATAATGTGGATCACACAATCTTGGTAACTGACTCGCAAAGTTTGACAGTGTCTGCGGTAGGAGTGGATGCAGATCTTGGATGGCTCTACAGTGAGCATGTTAATCTGGGTATACTGTCCAGGGTATGCTGGTGTACAAGGCAATGAAATAGCTGATAAAGCTCACTGGCAGCTCTGGCACTGAGTGTAATATTACTCTGGACAAAGAGGACATCGCCAAGTTTGTTCTTCGTTCCTTAAGAGAAGAGGAGGAGAATAGGTGGGACAATGATGCATATTTTGAGAGACTGAGGAGTCTAAAGGTGGAAAAGGGATCTGGTCAATCTGGAGTACTTAATGGGGAAAATCAGATGTCTTGGCAATCAACACTTTACAGGAATGATCAGTCTGCATATGCTTTGAGAAACTCTAGGACAGGCGGTGGAGTCGATACGGGGATGCCCTGACTGCAATGAAACTGATTCCATGAATAGAATAGCTACAGGAGAACCAGCATTACAGGTGGTGTCAAAGAGGTCACAGATGCAATGCTCAAAATGTCTGCCCATTTGGCAATGGTCATTATATTTTAATTTATGTCATATTCTGTGTTTCCTCTATATTGCCAGGATGTCACTATTGTCCTGTCTTGTCCAGCTTTACTTTAGAGCTGATGCCAAACATTCTTTTAATTTCTATTTTCTATCACTCTTCTTTAAAAGAAACATTCTTAAATAGCTTTCATGCAAGAAACAAGATACTAATATTCTACTGGCACTTGTCAAATATATTTCTATCTTTACCACTGTTGTTATTAATATGTCAAAATCACAATTGAAATTAATGTTTGTTTTCTTTTTTTAGTATTCTTATTGGTGTCAGTTTAGTTTCTGAAAACTTCGTACGCAATATTCTTTTTAATTAACTCAGTATTAATGCCAGACATTGGTAGCACAATACTCTAGAGGCAAAATGAGCACTATGCAATACAATCTTCATCCCAACGTTGTGCTACCAATGCCAGATCTGGACCCTAGATGCAAGAACAATAAGAAAAATAATCTCTACTGAGATGAAATGTGCCAGACGAACGACAGTCTGAGAGATAAAATCAGAAATAAAGAATAGAAAAAAAAACTAGGAATAGCCCCCGGCCATAGAATATATAAAGAAACAACAGATAAAATGGTTTCTCCACGTGACAAGGCAGAAAGATCACAACACAACGAACCTTCAACAGACGTGAGAATACCAGACCCAATGGTCGACAATGAAAAAGATGGATTGATGGAATATTGAAAGCACTAGGAAACATAACAGCAGCAGAGGCGAACAGAAGAGCAAAAGACCACAAATTATATCTCCCCTTGACGCTGAAAGGCAAATGAAGAAGGAAAGAAGAAGAAGAATGCCAGACATTGTCACTTACGACTATGCATAAAAGCTTGTCACTACAGAGATGAGATGTCTGAGGACATCACTTGGAGTGACTAGAAAAGAGAGAGTCAAAAATGATATTATAAGAGAAAGAGTGAACATTGAATCAGTCATAAGCTACATACAGAAACAACAAATAAACTGGTTTGCCCACTTAGAAAAAATGCTGTGTAATTCCTTACCATTTAAAGCATATATTAAAAGAGAAAAAGAAAGAAGAGTAAGAGGCAGAACCAGAGTAAGATGAACAGACGTCAAGGAAACACTACAACAACAATTGACAGTGAGTTGAAGCCGCCAAAGGGACAAGAACCAAAACTTTGTATCTCCTTTGACACTCAAAATAGTACAAGAGGGAGTGAAGAAAGAGAAAGGAAAAATATATTGCAACATTTCATCTTGATTTGTTACATATTTAGATCTTGTAACATATGGCAACATTTCATCTTTAATTTATTCATTCTTTATATAAGCTGCACTAATCCCTGATATCTCATGGTGGCGGTTGTGGCAGATGAGGCTTAATGATACTTTAACATGCATAAAATAACTTTGATGGACATCAGTAATCGATAATGAAGCATGGAAGTTAATTCTAGAAATTGTTTATTTTTAGTTTAGTTTAAGGCACTTTGGGCAGACCTATTGGTGATACTTCATTTTTGGGAGATTATAAAATATATTTCAGCAACTTGTTGCTGTGTATACAACTCATTTATTCCTGTAAGTTGTTATTCTGTTGTTGTGTACATGACTCATTTATTCTTGTAGATTGTCATTCTGTTGCCGTGTACATGACTCATTTATTCTTGTAGATTGTCATTTTGTTGCTGTGTACACAACTCATTTATTCATGTAGGTTGGTATTCTATTGCTGTGTACACAACTCATTTATTCTTGTAAGTTGTCATTCTGTTGCTGTGTACACAACTCATTTATTCTTGTAGGTTGTTATTCTGTTGCTGTGTACACAACTCATTTATTCATGTAGGTTGTCATTCTGTTGCTGTGTACACAACTCATTTATTCTTGTAGGTTGTTATTCTGTTGCTGTGTACACAACTCATTTATTCATGTAGATTGTCATACTGTTGCTGTACATAACTCATTTGTTCTTGTAGGTTGTTATTCTGTTGCTGTGTACATGACTCATTTATTCTTGTAGGTTGTCATTCTGTTGCTGTGTACACAACTCATTTATTCTTGTAGGTTGTCATTCTGTTGCTGTGTACATGACTCATTTATTCTTGTAGGTTGTCATTCTGTTGCTGTGTACACAACTCATTTATTCTTGTAGGTTGTCATTCTGTTGCTGTGTACACAACTCATTTATTCTTGTAGGTTGTTATTCTGTTGCTGTGTACACAACTCATTTATTCTTGTAGGTTGTCATTCTGTTGCTGTGTAGACAACTCTCATTTATTCTTGTAGGTTGTCATTCTGTTGCTGTGTACATGACTCATTTATTCTTGTAGGTTGTTGTTCTGTTGCTGTGTACACAACTCATTTATTCTTGTAGGTTGTCATTCTGTTGCTGTGTACAAGACTCATTTATTCTTGTAGGTTGTCATTCTGTTGCTGTGTACATGACTCATTTATTCATGTAGGTTGGTATTCTATTGCTGTGTACACAACTCATTTATTCTTGTAGGCTGTCATTCTGTTGCTGTGTACACAACTCATTTATTCTTGTAGGTTGTCATTCTGTTGCTGTGTACACGACTCATTTATTCATGTAGGTTGTTATTCTGTTGCTGTGTACACAACTCATTTATTCTTGTAGGTTGTTATTCTGTTGCTGTGTACACAACTCATTTTTTTTTGTAGATTGTCATACTGTTGCTGTACATAACTCATTTGTTCTTGTAGGTTGTTATTTTATTGCTGTGTACACAACTCATATATTCTTGTAGATTGTCATACTGTTGCTGTGTACACAAATCATTTAATCTTGTAGGTTGTCATTCTCATTTGTTTCACATTGTAGTTCCCAAATTATTGCTGTCTCCAGGTCGCATCACCTCCTCTATGTTGTCTCTGCATCAAAAGTTGGTTACCATAAGACACCATTTCACTCTGTATGCCGTCATAGATTCTTTTAGCTATGTCTTGATTTTATCAACATTAACCTCTATCTCATTTATGCTGTATTTTTTTCCCTTCCAGGTGACTTTCAGTACGTCATTATCCTCACTGATAGCCAAGTCGTTATTTAACATACATATCTTGAACGTTGAGAATCTACAAAGACACAAATCTTGTTTACATCCATCATCCCTACTAGAACACAAATGTGGCCAATCTGTCAGAATTTTCACTGCCATGATTTTTATAGTTTTCTGACAACAACTAAATTCTGTGTCTATAGATCTCTGTGTGTATAAATGTCTCTGTGTATAAATCTGTGTGTATAAATCTCTGCATGAGAAGTTATGACTTTTTGATAGTCTCTCATCACTATATGGATGCCCATTATTTACTTTTAAGTTTTGTTTCAGTACTTGTCATCTGTCACATAATTTCAACCTGTGCTACTCATGACATTCCACACTTGATTCTTGTTACTGATATTGGTCTTGTTTTTGTGCTTTGGGTTTATCATCATTGGCTTTCATATGTACCAGAAATGCAGATAAATGGTGATAGTGTAATTAATGAGGCAAGAGTTTTGTGACTTCTTAAAGTCTTGTGTTTTAAGTAAAAGAGGATGTTCATCACTTGGTATATGTGTTTATGAAGAGTGCAGTAAAATTGTTTCACTAACAAACCACAACATATAAAATGACAATTATATGCAGTGACATATGATGGCACAAACTGATATACTTGAACATTTTAATTGTAATAACATTATACATTTAGATATTAAGAATTCATGGTGCATGGAAAGAGTATAGAATTCTCTACTGTGGTGCATAGAAATGCCCAGCACTGTGTGCCAATCTTTGAATGTGACCATATGCTAAAGCTGCAACGTGACCTTACTTTCATACAACTTGAAATTTACTGAATGTGATATTAAAACTGAATGTCTTGTATAAAGTACCAGATTAAAGGGAGATCATTTTAAAAAGTGTTTATGAATATGGGCTTAATATTCAGTGAGCTACCTACCTACTTACCTATCGTCCTTTCGAGCCAAAGATGGCACAAAGGGCAGAAATTCTAGACTCTTGTGTCTGATAATCTTTTAACTATCAGACCTTGCACAGGACCTGCATTATGTCTCGCCACATGGCTCTGTTCTGGGTGTGTTGTTCAATCTCAACACAAGACCTGCATTGTCTCGCCACATGGCTCTGTTCTGGGTGTGTTGTTCAATCTCAACACAAGACCTGCATTGTCTCGCCACATGTCTCTGTTCTGGGTGTGTTGTTCAATCTCAACACAAGACCTGCATTATGTCTCGCAACATGTCTCTGTTCTGGGTATGTTGTTCAATCTCAACACAGGACCTGCATTATGTCTCGCCACATGGCTCTGTTCTGGGTGTGTTGTTCAATCTCAACACAAGACCTGCATTATGTCTCGCCACATGTCTCTGTTTTGGGTGTGTTGTTCAATCTCAACACAGGACCTGCATTATGTCTCGCCACATGGCTCTGTTCTGGGTGTGTTGTTCAATCTCAAAACAGGACCTGCATTATGTTTCACCACATGGCTCTGTTCTGGGTGAGTTGTTCAATCACAGGACCTGCATTATGTCTCGCCACATGGCTCTGTTCTGGGTGTGTTGTTCAATCTCAACACAGGACCTGCATTATGTCTCGCCACATGGCTCTATTCTGGGTGTGTTGTTCAATCTCAACACAGGCCCTGCATTGTCTCACCACATGACTGTTCTGGGTGTGTTGTTCAATCACAGGACCTGCATTATGTCTCGCCACATGGCTCTGTTCTGGGTGTGTTTTTCAATCTTGGTGAGGAAGCTGATGCCTGCTGTTGTTGCCTTTTGTTTTAATGTTCTTTTTTAGAGGTTTCTCTAGGTTTGCCTCTTTCTTTTACCATTTGGTTTCCATGAGAAAGCCTGCTTTTAGATTTTTGTCATAGTCTTCTCATCACTTGATTAACATATGACCACCTTCTCTTGATTATAGGTGATATTTTTGGGTGCTTGTCATATCACTTATTTCAGCACGAGTCTTGGACTCATTCCTTGGTATGCAAAGTATTTTCCTAAAGCATTTGTTTTCAAATGCATCCAGTTTATTTTCTATTCCTTTAGTTGTTTTCCAGCTCTCGCATCCATAAATAAGTGTGGATAATACATTTGATTTGAAATCCTGAGTGATGAGGTGGCAATAAATGTATGGAATGTCCAAAAGCATCTCTAATTGTATAAAATATGTTATATGTCTAAGAAAACATCATCAGAGCTATAACTAGGAATGATAAAATCTTGTCCATTCAAAACTTATGATAAATAATAAACATGGACATTACAGTTAATAGAAATGGAATTTGAAATTTTAGTATTGTAAATTTAATGAGACAATTATAAAGTTTGGTAGATAAAGAAGAAAATAAGGACGTTTTGAAGCAGCTGAAGTTGAAGAAAGAACTATTCGTTATAATTTGATAGAGAGAAATGAAATGTTTTGAACATATAAAGAAACAGGCTAGCTAACTGAAAGTCATTGTAGAAGACAAAAAGTAAAGGCTCACTGCACTTCTTATAGTGTGTGGAAAATATGGTGTAAGTGCTCATATTTATTCATGACATTTAGTGTGGGTGATGTGGTCATTACCACACCCGGCCATCTTGTTTTCTGAGAAAAAATCTCTGTTATCCATTTTCAGAGCCTGAATGAACCCCAAAATGTTTTTTTTTTCTTTTGATTTTTTTTTTTTTTTTTTTTTTTTTTTTGGTGCTTTTGCCGTCTTTCACCTCTGGTGAAGTCCCTAGAGACTAGGAGCTGAATTTTGCTTTTTTATCCATTTTTCCCTGGTAGCCATGCGCACAGGGGTCCCACGCCACACAGGCAGATAATTCCATCTTCTGAGGTTAAAATAAAAAAAAAAATTTTAAAAAAAGTAAAGTACCCCCATCATGCCAAGTGGCATATAGGGAATATGGTGGTAGTGACCATAAATTTTACAGACCTTCGGCACATGATTTTTGGGGTAATGTGGTCGGTATTATGTCCATGCCGTTTTACTTTCCCAGAAAAAAATCCGGCACCCATTAAAGGCTGGGTGAACTGGAAGCTGTTGGTTGGGATTGAACCCTACCTCTTGTCCTTTGTAGTTCAGTTCACTAACCACTGAACTATCGCAGCTCCTATCTGTAGAGGTACTCATATTTTTTCCATCCAAGAGTAATTGATGTTTCAAGCCGGGCCTCGCTGCTGAGATCAGGAGTGGTTGCCGCAGAGAGAATTAATAAATAAAAATTCAAACTGGTGCAGCCACGATTTGAACTCACAACCTCTCTGTCTCGAGACCAGTGTCTTGCCTCAAGACCAACCGATCCCCCTAAATGTCTTTTTTTAAAAATTACCACATCTGGAATTGAACCTGGATCCATCTAGTTGGTAGCCATTCAGCCACTACAAACACAGGGTTAAAGAAGTGGAGGCAGTCAAAGACTAAAGTGGGTTGTAACTTCAATAGATGGATTCAGAAATCAGCAGCTTTGGGCACCATCATGGTAAGAAATAAAGTGAAATGTGACTACGTGATCTTCAATGTGAAGAAGGCATAGCGTGGTGTTACTTGAGAATACAAGAAATTTTACAGTAGTAAAATAAAGTATCTTGATAGTATTGAACCTAATGGATGCATTACTTGTTAGTTATAAACTATGTGAGTGGTAATTAAAATTTTTTTAAATTCAGTATTTTGATATGAAATATAGGACCATGTCCCATTGGAACGTGCCATGCATCTTGTGATGAAAGACATCTCAAACATTACCTATCCCAATTATCGCTACGTCACTTCAACACACAGCACAGAGAGTGTCCTGTTGTTCATCTCTTCAGTTGCCAGGTTGGTCTTTATTACTGTGTACTAATAATTTCCTGCTCTGTTTTGTTGGAGCCATTATTTCCTTTAGACTTTAGACCAAAAGAGCAACACTGCAGGCAGGGCCATTCCCAGTCTTCTCAGTCCCCGTTCCTGCTACCAAAGGACCGGTCATCCTGATCATTCATGCTGTTCTAGTGAACGTGTTGCGTTTTGAAAAAAAGGCATGTAGCTCATTATGCACGCTTCTGGGTCACTGTAACGGCTCATGATCAATGAGCATGCCCCAAAAATTATTGTCCCAACAAATGAATTCAGACCTACAGTTTGGTTAAACATTTGATCCAACCATAGTCCAACTAGTGGTGGATTTGCAGTCGAACACAGATCACACATCCTATCCCAGTTAAAAAAAAGTAAAGTACCCCCGTCACGCCAAGTGGCGGCGTATAGGGAATATGGTGTTAGTGACCATAAATTTAACAGACCTTCGGCACATGATTTTTGGGCTAATGTGATCGGTATTACGCCCGTGCCGCTTTACTTTCCCAGAAAAAAATCCGGTACCCATTTAAGGCTGGATGAACCTGAAAGCCGTCGGTTGGGATCGACCCCTACCCCTTGTCATCCTGTCCCAGGGCAAGGTATTATTTCCTGCCCACTTTTATCACCGCCTCTTTCATTTTCTTTTTTTTTTTTTTTTTCAGCATTCATCCATTAAGTGGGCGCAGATTCATTATGTCACTAGTGTGGCAAGCCACGCTATCCACACCTTTCAGTCTTATACATCTAAACCAAACTCCAGCATGTCCACTCTGTGAACACCCACATGACACAGTAGAACATCACCTTTTTGACTGTCCAGCTCACTGACATCAGAGCAACTCTACTTCCTCAAAAACCTGATAAATTAACACCTTGTACAGAACTGCAAGGTAACTCAGAAATACCTGCAGATATCATTACATGGCATTGGGCCAAAGGACATCAGCTCACAGGCTACTGGATTCATAACATCAACAGTCTTACACATCTACCTTAGGCAAACCCTTTTCATAAAGTGAAGTTTGCTGCATTGATTTTGTATGCTTGTGTGCCTAATATAAACTGCTGAATATTAGCTTAGTTTTCATTCACATTTAAGGGTTGCAAGACATATGTTATGAATGGTAGTTCCCAAATCGTATATGATTTGTGACATCATAAACTAGAGCTAATCAAGACTAATCAATTTCCCTGTGGAAAGTAAGAAAGAGAGTTCATCGGTGCTATATAGAGCCAATTCTGGCCTATGGAAGTGAATCATGGACAGTAAACAATCAAATGAAAAGACAATTAGAGGCTGCAGAGATGGGATTTCTCAGAAGAATGTTGAAAGTTCCATGGACAGATAAAAAGACCAACGAGGAAATTCTCAAAGAGGCCAACACAAAAAGGGAGCTCCAAAGAAATATCCGAAAGAAACAATCAACATTTTTCTGGCACATCATGGGAAGAGGAAAGTTGGAATACTTGGTTACAACTGGCAAAATAAAAGGAAGAGAGATCACGGACAACAAAGAGAGAAAATACTGGATAGCTTGGTGTCATGGCATGGAAAATAGTCAACAACAGAATTGACATGATGCGCTGTGGATAGAAGATTGTGGAAGGACATAATTGCCTATGCTAACCAGTATGGCACATGATGATGATGTGGAGCTCCCCAGAACAGACTAATCAATCTGGCCAAGTGAGTAAAGATCAAAGAGGATAGGATAAGCCAGGTTTTCAAGAAATATCATGCTGAAGTCAAATGCTTTGAAATGAGAGATGTATATATTGGACCTATAAACTTGCAGTAAACCACACCTCAATACAACTGACATACAACCTATGCAATAACTAAACTTTATTGATATACTTTTCTGCCTATTTTAATCTGAAAATGTGTACAATATTTAACCAAAATATCTCACAAGATCAAACAATTTGGTAGTCATGTATGTGTCTAATATTTTGTTCCTATTTCAGAATAAATTTGGAAGTTGATCTTCTTCAAAGAGGTGGTAGCCTGGGTGTGGCACAGACTTCAGCTGTCGCGAAAAAGCATTGTTTTAGTAAGTTTTTCTTATAGTTGGTGTCATTGCTGAAAATTATCTCTAAGTGAGATGTATACAACATCATAATATTCAATGAAAACAGAAACATTAAAAGAAATTAAACCACACAGAGAAGTATCCGTAACATAGAAGTAGATAAAAGGTGGACAGAAACAACATTGATGGTAGGAAGGTTGAAGCAATGTGGGTGAAAAATTGAGAAAGTTTGTTGAAAACAGTATTTAGTGTAACAAAAGTCGAAGTTGATGTTAAAGTGTATTATGGGAAGTTGTACATAAAAAAAATACTGTATAATCTAAAGTTTAATTGGAAATACTTTATATCAGAATGTTAATTTTGTTAAATTAAATGTGTTAATCGGCTCCCTCAATGAGATAGAACTGCTTGCACAGAACAGAGACAGATGGCGAGATTTGATAAAATATCTTTAAAAGAAAACTGCTAGAACAAAAAATTCATATAGGAGAAGGTGTATCTTGGTCTACGCCTATGGGCCGGGTACGGCTCGAAAAGTCAATAGATAGATAGATAGAAATGTGTTAGTCAAAGTCACACAAAACCTGCCAGTATTCTGTGGTATAAAAGAATTATTGATAAATTAACTCAATTTAATATATACATTTTTATTTATAAACACATGATAATATATAAGTGACTGACTTTAGAAGTAAAAATGAGACTCTTGTAGTGGTTTATAAAGCCATTATTGTTTTATGGATATGAATCATAGTAAATAAACAAAAAATGTGAAAATCACTCACAGCAGTAGAATGGTAGTAGAGAAGTAATATTCCTTTATTCTCACACAGTAAAACTATATATAAGTAAAGTAAAGTACCCCCGTCATGCCAAGTGGCGTATAGGGAAATATGGTGTTAGTGACCCTATATTTTACAGGCCTTCAGCGCATGATTATTGGGGTAATGTGGTCAGTATTACGCCCGTGCTGCTTTACTTTCCCAGAAAAAAATCCGGTACCCATTTAAGGCTGGGTGAACCCGGAAGCCGTCGGTTGGGATCGAACCCTACCCCTTGTCTGTGGTAGTCCATTTCACTAACCACTGAGCTATCGCGGCTCCCAAAACTATATATGCAAAATAACATTTCTTTCACATAAAGATATTTGAATTATTTTGAGCAGAATAAGCAAACATTTTCTCTAAATTATTGAAACCTACAATTTTCTTTCAAAAGTAAAATAAAATATTGCGTTAAAAAAATGGAAAAAATGGTTGCCTCGGCATGGTTTATAAATAAAGCTTGGAATGAGGCTGATGGCATTTTACATGATGTATTAGAGTTGACACCATGCTACATTGCACCTCATTAAATCATCATCAACAACAAGTACAGTGCTTGCTGGTGTAGACGATCATGTTTCTCCACAACTTTCTATCTCTATAATTATCAATTCTACTGTTGACTTCCTACTAAAACATTCTCTTAAATTGTCTGCTATCTTTTCTCTCTGTTTTCCTTTGTCTCTTCTTCCCTAAATTTTTTCAGTTGTTGCAATATATTCCCAATTTTTCCTTCGCTTAACATGACAGAGAGAGTGGATAATCAAATTGATAACTCATCATGCTTCGAACCAGGTTGAATATGGATTCGAATCCCTGTAGGGTCAAAAGTTTTTTAGAACGGGTTTGAAATAGAAACTCATACCTGAACACCTCATAACGACTGCTCCAGACAGGAAGCCTTTGTTCTCGGATCCTATATGTCTCTCTGGCAAACCTAAGTAATGTAAAAATGCCATCAATATAGGTTTTTTTTTATTATTTTGGCCAGAAAGTGATGGATTCCTCCTGGAGTTGGTAATGTTTCTTTTTTGCCTTGTTCTCTGTTACAGTGTTCGCTATACTCTTTTAAGCTGTCTATGGTATTGTTCACGCACTAATGTAAAGCCATGTTTCTGTGATCTTTAAGGATTTTGTGCTTATTGTCCTCTTATCACACTTTCATGTGTCAAGACTGGCTCTACCAAGCACTGAAGAGCTCTTTTTCTAATAGTTCAATATATGTTTTACTACAATGTTTCTTTGTATATCTTACAAGTATTATGAGTAATGCATCTTTAGAAATGTTTGTCCTATTAGTTGGGAACGAGTCAAAACTGTTTGACATAGAATTGTAAGCTCAGAGGTTAGAACTGTTTGACATAGAATCGTAGGCTGAGAGGTTAGAACTGTTTGACATAGAATTGTAGACAGAGAGGTTAGAACTGTTTGACATAGAAATGTAGGCTGAGAGGTTAGAACTGTTTGACATAGAATTGTAGACAGAGAGGTTAGAACTGTTTGACATAGAAATGTAGCTGAGAGGTTAGAACTGTTTGACATAGAATTGTAAACAGAGAGGTTAGAACTGTTTGACATAGAATTGTAAACAGAGAGGTTAGAACTGTTTGACATAGAATTGTAAACAGAGAGGTTAGAACTGTTTGACATAGAATTGTAGACAGAGAGGTTAGAACTGTTTGACATAGAATTGTAGACAGAGAGGTTAGAACTGTTTGACATAGAAATGTAGCTGAGAGGTTAGAACTGTTTGACATAGAATTGTAAACAGAGAGGTTAGAACTGATTGACATAGAATTGTAGGCAGAGAGGTTAGAACTGTTTGACATAGAATTGTAGACAGAGAGGTTAGAACTGTTTGACATAGAAATTTAGGCTGAGAGGTTAGAACTGTTTGACATAGAATTGTAGACAGAGAGGTTAGAACTGTTTGACATAGAATTGTAGACAGAGAGGTTAGAACTGTTTGACATAGAAATGTAGCTGAGAGGTTAGAACTGTTTGACATAGAATTGTAAACAGAGAGGTTAGAACTGTTTGACATAGAATTGTAGGCAGAGAGGTTAGAACTGTTTGACATAGAATTGAAGGCTGAGAGGTTAGAACTGTTTGACATAGAAATGTAGGCTGAGAGGTTAGAACTGTTTGACATAGAATTGTAGGCTGAGGGGTTAGAACTGTTTGACATAGAATTGTAGGCTAAGAGGTTAGAACTGTTTGACATAGAAATGTAGGCTGAGAGGTTAGAACTGTTTGACATAGAATTGTAGGCTAAGAGGTTAGAACTGTTTGACATAGAAATGTAGGCTGAGAGGTTAGAACTGTTTGACATAGAATTGTAGGCTGAGAGGTTAGAACTGTTTGACATAGAAATGCAGGCTGAGAAGTTAGAACTGTTTGACATAGAATTGTGGTTGCAGAGAGGTTAGAACTGTTTGACATAGAATTGTAGGCAGAGATGTTAGAACTGTTTGACATAGAATTGTAGGCTGAGAGGTTAGAACTGTTTGACATAGAAATGTAGGCTGAGAGGTTAGAACTGTTTGACATAGAAATGCAGGCTGAGAAGTTAGAACTGTTTGACATAGAATTGTGGTTGCAGAGAGGTTAGAACTGTTTGACATAGAAATGTAGGCTGAGATGTTAGAACTGTTTGACATAGAAGTGTAGGCTGAGAGGTTAGAACTGTTTGACATAGAAATACAGGCTGAGAGGTTAGAACTGTTTGACATAGAATTGTAGTCTGAGAGGTTAGAACTGTTTGACATAGAATTGTGGTTGCAGAGAGGTTAGAACTGTTTGACATAGAAATGTAGGATGAGAGGTTAGAACTGTTTGACATAGAAATGTAGGATGAGAGGTTAGAACTGTTTGACATAAAATTGTGGTGGCAGAGAGGCTAGAACTGTTTAACATAGAATTGTGGTGGCAGAGAGGCTAGAACTGTTTAACATAGAATTGTGGTGGCAGAGAGGCTAGAACTGTTTAATATAGAATTGTGGAGGCAGAGAGACTAGAACTGCTTAACATAGATTTGTGGAGGCAGAGAGGCCAGAACTGATTGACATAGATTTGTGGAGGCAGAGAGGCTATTACTGATTGACATAGAATTGAAGGCTGAGAGGTTAGAACTGTTTGACATAAAATTGTAGACAGAGAAGTTAGAACTGTTTGACATAAAATTGTAGACAGAGAAGTTAGAACTGTTTGACATAAAATTGTAGACAGAAAGACTAGAATTGGTTGATATAGAATTGTAGACAGAAAGACTAGTACTGGTTGATATAGAATTGTAGACAGAAAAACTAGAACTGGTTGATATAGAATTGTAGACAGAAAGACTAGAACTGGTTGATATAGAATTGTAGACAGAAAGACAAGAACTGCTTGATATAAAATTGTGGAGGCAGAGAGGCTAGAACTGCTTGACATAGAATTGTGAGGGCAGAGAGGCTAGAACTGCTTGACATAGAATTGTAGGCTGAGAGGTTAGAACTGTTTGACATAGAATTATAGACAGAGAGGTTAGAACTGTTTGACATAGAAATGTAGGCTGAGAGGTTAGAACTGTTTGACATAGAATTGTAGGCTGAGAGGTTAGAACTGTTTGACATAGAAATGTAGGCTGAGAGGTTAGAACTGTTTGACATAGAATTGTAGGCTAAGAGGTTAGAACTGTTTGACATAGAAATGTAGCTGAGAGGTTAGAACTGTTTGACATAGAATTGTAAACAGAGAGGTTAGAACTGATTGACATAGAATTGTAGGCAGAGAGGTTAGAACTGTTTGACATAGAATTGTAGACAGAGAGGTTAGAACTGTTTGACATAGAAATTTAGGCTGAGAGGTTAGAACTGTTTGACATAGAATTGTAGACAGAGAGGTTAGAACTGTTTGACATAGAATTATAGACAGAGAGGTTAGAACTGTTTGACATAGAAATGTAGGCTGAGAGGTTAGAACTGTTTGACATAGAATTGTAAACAGAGAGGTTAGAACTGTTTGACATAGAATTGTAGACAGAGAGGTTAGAACTGTTTGACATAGAATTGTAGACAGAGAGGTTAGAACTGTTTGACATAGAAATGTAGCTGAGAGGTTAGAACTGTTTGACATAGAATTGTAAACAGAGAGGTTAGAACTGATTGACATAGAATTGTAGGCAGAGAGGTTAGAACTGTTTGACATAGAATTGTAGACAGAGAGGTTAGAACTGTTTGACATAGAAATTTAGGCTGAGAGGTTAGAACTGTTTGACATAGAATTGTAGACAGAGAGGTTAGAACTGTTTGACATAGAATTGTAGACAGAGAGGTTAGAACTGTTTGACATAGAAATGTAGCTGAGAGGTTAGAACTGTTTGACATAGAATTGTAAACAGAGAGGTTAGAACTGTTTGACATAGAATTGTAGGCAGAGAGGTTAGAACTGTTTGACATAGAATTGAAGGCTGAGAGGTTAGAACTGTTTGACATAGAAATGTAGGCTGAGAGGTTAGAACTGTTTGACATAGAATTGTAGGCTGAGGGGTTAGAACTGTTTGACATAGAATTGTAGGCTAAGAGGTTAGAACTGTTTGACATAGAAATGTAGGCTGAGAGGTTAGAACTGTTTGACATAGAAATTTAGGCTGAGAGGTTAGAACTGTTTGACATAGAATTGTAGACAGAGAGGTTAGAACTGTTTGACATAGAATTGTAGACAGAGAGGTTAGAACTGTTTGACATAGAAATGTAGCTGAGAGGTTAGAACTGTTTGACATAGAATTGTAAACAGAGAGGTTAGAACTGTTTGACATAGAATTGTAGGCAGAGAGGTTAGAACTGTTTGACATAGAATTGAAGGCTGAGAGGTTAGAACTGTTTGACATAGAAATGTAGGCTGAGAGGTTAGAACTGTTTGACATAGAATTGTAGGCTGAGGGGTTAGAACTGTTTGACATAGAATTGTAGGCTAAGAGGTTAGAACTGTTTGACATAGAAATGTAGGCTGAGAGGTTAGAACTGTTTGACATAGAATTGTAGGCTAAGAGGTTAGAACTGTTTGACATAGAAATGTAGGCTGAGAGGTTAGAACTGTTTAACATAGAATTGTAGGCTGAGAGGTTAGAACTGTTTGACATAGAAATGCAGGCTGAGAAGTTAGAACTGTTTGACATAGAATTGTGGTTGCAGAGAGGTTAGAACTGTTTGACATAGAAATGTAGGCTGAGATGTTAGAACTGTTTGACATAGAATTGTAGGCTGAGAGGTTAGAACTGTTTGACATAGAAATGTAGGCTGAGAGGTTAGAACTGTTTGACATAGAAATGCAGGCTGAGAAGTTAGAACTGTTTGACATAGAATTGTGGTTGCAGAGAGGTTAGAACTGTTTGACATAGAAATGTAGGCTGAGATGTTAGAACTGTTTGACATAGAAGTGTAGGCTGAGAGGTTAGAACTGTTTGACATAGAAATACAGGCTGAGAGGTTAGAACTGTTTGACATAGAATTGTAGTCTGAGAGGTTAGAACTGTTTGACATAGAATTGTGGTTGCAGAGAGGTTAGAACTGTTTGACATAGAAATGTAGGATGAGAGGTTAGAACTGTTTGACATAGAAATGTAGGATGAGAGGTTAGAACTGTTTGACATAAAATTGTGGTGGCAGAGAGGCTAGAACTGTTTAACATAGAATTGTGGTGGCAGAGAGGCTAGAACTGTTTAACATAGAATTGTGGTGGCAGAGAGGCTAGAACTGTTTAATATAGAATTGTGGAGGCAGAGAGACTAGAACTGCTTAACATAGATTTGTGGAGGCAGAGAGGCCAGAACTGATTGACATAGATTTGTGGAGGCAGAGAGGCTATTACTGATTGACATAGAATTGAAGGCTGAGAGGTTAGAACTGTTTGACATAAAATTGTAGACAGAGAAGTTAGAACTGTTTGACATAAAATTGTAGACAGAGAAGTTAGAACTGTTTGACATAAAATTGTAGACAGAAAGACTAGAATTGGTTGATATAGAATTGTAGACAGAAAGACTAGTACTGGTTGATATAGAATTGTAGACAGAAAAACTAGAACTGGTTGATATAGAATTGTAGACAGAAAGACTAGAACTGGTTGATATAGAATTGTAGACAGAAAGACAAGAACTGCTTGATATAAAATTGTGGAGGCAGAGAGGCTAGAACTGCTTGACATAGAATTGTGAGGGCAGAGAGGCTAGAACTGCTTGACATAGAATTGTAGGCTGAGAGGTTAGAACTGTTTGACATAGAATTATAGACAGAGAGGTTAGAACTGTTTGACATAGAAATGTAGGCTGAGAGGTTAGAACTGTTTGACATAGAATTGTAGGCTGAGAGGTTAGAACTGTTTGACATAGAAATGTAGGCTGAGAGGTTAGAACTGTTTGACATAGAATTGTAGGCTAAGAGGTTAGAACTGTTTGACATAGAAATGTAGCTGAGAGGTTAGAACTGTTTGACATAGAATTGTAAACAGAGAGGTTAGAACTGATTGACATAGAATTGTAGGCAGAGAGGTTAGAACTGTTTGACATAGAATTGTAGACAGAGAGGTTAGAACTGTTTGACATAGAAATTTAGGCTGAGAGGTTAGAACTGTTTGACATAGAATTGTAGACAGAGAGGTTAGAACTGTTTGACATAGAATTATAGACAGAGAGGTTAGAACTGTTTGACATAGAAATGTAGGCTGAGAGGTTAGAACTGTTTGACATAGAATTGTAAACAGAGAGGTTAGAACTGTTTGACATAGAATTGTAGACAGAGAGGTTAGAACTGTTTGACATAGAATTGTAGACAGAGAGGTTAGAACTGTTTGACATAGAAATGTAGCTGAGAGGTTAGAACTGTTTGACATAGAATTGTAAACAGAGAGGTTAGAACTGATTGACATAGAATTGTAGGCAGAGAGGTTAGAACTGTTTGACATAGAATTGTAGACAGAGAGGTTAGAACTGTTTGACATAGAAATTTAGGCTGAGAGGTTAGAACTGTTTGACATAGAATTGTAGACAGAGAGGTTAGAACTGTTTGACATAGAATTGTAGACAGAGAGGTTAGAACTGTTTGACATAGAAATGTAGCTGAGAGGTTAGAACTGTTTGACATAGAATTGTAAACAGAGAGGTTAGAACTGTTTGACATAGAATTGTAGGCAGAGAGGTTAGAACTGTTTGACATAGAATTGAAGGCTGAGAGGTTAGAACTGTTTGACATAGAAATGTAGGCTGAGAGGTTAGAACTGTTTGACATAGAATTGTAGGCTGAGGGGTTAGAACTGTTTGACATAGAATTGTAGGCTAAGAGGTTAGAACTGTTTGACATAGAAATGTAGGCTGAGAGGTTAGAACTGTTTGACATAGAATTGTAGGCTAAGAGGTTAGAACTGTTTGACATAGAAATGTAGGCTGAGAGGTTAGAACTGTTTGACATAGAATTGTAGGCTGAGAGGTTAGAACTGTTTGACATAGAAATGCAGGCTGAGAAGTTAGAACTGTTTGACATAGAATTGTGGTTGCAGAGAGGTTAGAACTGTTTGACATAGAAATGTAGGCTGAGATGTTAGAACTGTTTGACATAGAATTGTAGGCTGAGAGGTTAGAACTGTTTGACATAGAAATGTAGGCTGAGAGGTTAGAACTGTTTGACATAGAAATGCAGGCTGAGAAGTTAGAACTGTTTGACATAGAATTGTGGTTGCAGAGAGGTTAGAACTGTTTGACATAGAAATGTAGGCTGAGATGTTAGAACTGTTTGACATAGAAGTGTAGGCTGAGAGGTTAGAACTGTTTGACATAGAAATACAGGCTGAGAGGTTAGAACTGTTTGACATAGAATTGTAGTCTGAGAGGTTAGAACTGTTTGACATAGAATTGTGGTTGCAGAGAGGTTAGAACTGTTTGACATAGAAATGTAGGATGAGAGGTTAGAACTGTTTGACATAGAAATGTAGGATGAGAGGTTAGAACTGTTTGACATAAAATTGTGGTGGCAGAGAAGCTAGAACTGTTTAACATAGAATTGTGGTGGCAGAGAGGCTAGAACTGTTTAACATAGAATTGTGGTGGCAGAGAGGCTAGAACTGTTTAATATAGAATTGTGGAGGCAGAGAGACTAGAACTGCTTAACATAGATTTGTGGAGGCAGAGAGGCCAGAACTGATTGACATAGATTTGTGGAGGCAGAGAGGCTATTACTGATTGACATATAATTGAAGGCTGAGAGGTTAGAACTGTTTGACATAAAATTGTAGACAGAGAAGTTAGAACTGTTTGACATAAAATTGTAGACAGAGAAGTTAGAACTGTTTGACATAAAATTGTAGACAGAAAGACTAGAATTGGTTGATATAGAATTGTAGACAGAAAGACTAGTACTGGTTGATATAGAATTGTAGACAGAAAAACTAGAACTGGTTGATATAGAATTGTAGACAGAAAGACTAGAACTGGTTGATATAGAATTGTAGACAGAAAGACAAGAACTGCTTGATATAAAATTGTGGAGGCAGAGAGGCTAGAACTGCTTGACATAGAATTGTGAGGGCAGAGAGGCTAGAACTGCTTGACATAGAATTGTAGGCTGAGAGGTTAGAACTGTTTGACATAGAATTATAGACAGAGAGGTTAGAACTGTTTGACATAGAAATGTAGGCTGAGAGGTTAGAACTGTTTGACATAGAATTGTAGGCTGAGAGGTTAGAACTGTTTGACATAGAAATGTAGGCTGAGAGGTTAGAACTGTTTGACATAGAATTGTAGGCTAAGAGGTTAGAACTGTTTGACATAGAAATGTAGGCTGAGAGGTTAGAACTGTTTGACATAGAATTGTAGGCTGAGAGGCTAGAACTGTTTGACATAGAATTATGGTGGCAGAGAGGTTAGAACTGTTTAACATAGAATTGTAGTGGCAGAGAGGTTAGAACTGTTTGACATAGAAATGTAGGCTGCGAGGTAGAACTGTTTGACATAGAAATGTAGGCTGAGAGGTTAGAACTGTTTGACATAGAAATACAGGCTGAGAGGTTAGAACTGTTTGACATAGAAATGTAGGATGAGAGGTTAGAACTGTTTGACATAAAATTGTGGTGGCAGAGAGACTAGAACTGCTTAAAATAGAATTGTGGAGGCAGAGAGGCCAGAACTGATTGACATAGATTTGTGGAGGCAGAGAGGCTATTACTGATTGACATAGAATTGTAGGCTGAGAGGCTGGAACTGAATGATATAGAATTGAAGGCTGAGTGGTTAGAACTGTTTGACATAAAATTGTAGACAGAGAAGTTAGAACTGTTTGACATAAAATTGTAGACAGAGAAGTTAGAACTGTTTGACATAAAATTGTAGACAGAAAGACTAGAATTGGTTGATATAGAATTGTAGACAGAAAGACTAGTACTGGTTGATATAGAATTGTAGACACAGAAGTTAGAACTGTTTGATATAGAATTGTAGACAGAAAGACTAGAATGCTTGATATAGAATTGTAGACAGAAAGACAAGAACTGCTTGATATAAAATTGTGGAGGCAGAGAGGCTAGAACTGCTTGACAAAGAATTGTGAGGGCAGAGAGGCTAGAACTGCTTGACATAGAATTGTGGACAGAGAGGTTAGAACTGTTTGACATAGAAATGTAGGCTGAGAGGTTAGAACTGTTTGACATAGAATTGTAGGCTGAGAGGTTAGAGCTGTTTTACATAGAATTGTAGGCTGAGAGGTTAGAACTGTTTGACATAGAAATGTAGGCTGAGAGGTTAGAACTGTTTGACATAGAATTGTAGGCTGTGAGGCTAGAACTATTTGACATAGAAATGTAGGCTGAGAGGTTAGAACTGTTTGACATAGAATTGTGGTGGCAGAGAGGTTAGAACTGTTTGACATAGAATTGTAGACAGAGAAGTTAGAACTGTTTGACATAGAATTGTAGACAGAGAGGTTAGAACTGTTTGACATAGAATTGTAGGCTGAGATGTTAGAACTGTTTGACATAGAATTGTAGACAAAGAGGTTAGAACTGTTTGACATTGAAATATAGGCTGAGAGGTTAGAACTGTTTGACATAGAATTGTAGGCAGAGAGGTTAGAACTGTTTGACATAGAATTGTAGTGGCAGAGAGGTTAGAACTGTTTGACATAGAATTGTAGGTTGAGAGGCTAGAACTGATTGACATAGAATTGTAGGATGAGAGGCTAAAACTGATAGATATAAAATTGTAGGCTGTGAGGCTGGAACTGATTGATAAAGAATTGTAGGCTGAGAGGCTAGAGCTGATTGAAATAGAATTGTTGACAGAGAGGTTAGAACTGTTTGACATAGAATTGTTGACAGAGAGGTTAGAACTGTTTGACATAGTATTGTAGACAGAGAGGTTAGAACTGTTTGACGTAGAATTGTAGACAGAAAGACTAGAACTGGTTGATATTGAATTGTAGACAGAAAGACTATAACTGCTTGACATAGAATTGTGGAGGCAGAGAGGCTAGAACTGCTTGACATAGAATTGTGGAGGCAGAGAGGCTAGAACTGCTTAACATAGTATTATTGAGGCAGAGAGACTAGAACTGCTTAACATAGAATTATGGTGACAGAGAGGTTAGAACTGTTTAACATAGAATTGTAGGATGAGAGGTTAGAACTGTTTGACATAGAATTGTGGTGGCAGAGAGGTTAGAACTGTTTAACATAGATTTGTAGGATGAGAGGTTAGAACTGCTTGACATAGAATTATGGTGACAGAGAGGTTAGAACTGTTTAACATAGAATTGTAGGATGAGAGGTTAGAACTGTTTGACATAGAATTGTGGTGGCAGAGAGGTTAGAACTGTTTAACATAGAATTGTAGGATGAGAGGTTAGAACTGCTTGCCATAGAATTATGGTGACAGAGAGGTTAGAACTGTTTAACATAGAATTGTAGGATGAGATGTTAGAACTGCTTGACATAGAATTGTGGAGGCAGAGAGGCTAGAACTTCTTGACATAGAATTGTGGAGGCAGAGAGGCTAGAACTGCTTAACATAGAATTGTGGAGGCAGAGAGACTAGAACTGCTTGACATAGAATTGTGGAAGTAGAGAGGCTAGAACTGCTTGACATAGAATTGTGGAGGCAGAGAGGCTAGAACTGCTTGACATAGATTTGTGGAGGCAGAGAGACTAGAATTGCTTAACATAGAATAGTGGAGGCAGAGAGACTAGAACTGCTTGACATAGAATTGTAGAGGCAGAGAGACCTGAACTGCTTGACATAGAATTGTGGAAGTAGAGAGGCTAGAACTGCTTGACATAGAATTGTAGAGGCAGAGAGACCTGAACTGCTTGACATAGAATTGTGGAAGTAGAGAGACTAGAACTGCTTGACATAGAATTGTAGAGGCAGAGAGACCTGAACTGCTTGACATAGAATTGTGGAAGTAGAGAGACTAGAACTGCTTGACATAGAATTGTGGAAGTAGAGAGGCTAGAACTGCTTGACATAGAATTGTAGAGGCAGAGAGACCTGAACTGCTTGACATAGAATTGTGGAAGTAGAGACACTAGAACTGCTTAACAAAGAATTGTGGAGGCAGAGAGACTAGAACTGCTTAACATAGAATTGTGGAGGCAGAGAGGCTATTACTGATTGACATAGAATTGTAGGCTGAGAGGTTAGAACTGTTTGACATAAAATTGTAGACAGAGAAGATAGAACTGTTTGACATAGAATTGTAGACAGAAAGACTAGAACTGGTTGATATAGAATTGTAGACAGAAAAACTAGTACTGGTTGATATAGAATTGTAGACAGAAAAACTAGAACTGGTTGATATAGAATTGTAGACAGAAAGACAAGAACTGCTTCATAGAAAATTGTGGAGGCAGAGAGGCTAGAACTTCTTAACATAGAATTGTGGAGGTAGAGAGACTAGAACTGCTTGACATAGAATTGTGGAGGCAGAGAGGCTAGAACTGCTTGACATAGAATTGTGGAGGCAGAGAGACTAGAACTGCGTGACATAGAATTGTAGGCTGAGGGGTTAGAACTGTTTGACATAGAATTGTAGAAAGAGAGGTTAGAACTGTTTGACATAGAAATGTAGGCTGAGAGGTTAGAACTGTTTGACATAGAATTGTAGGCTGAGAGGTTAGAGCTGTTTTACATAGAATTGTAGGCTGAGAGGTTAGAACTGTTTGACATAGAAATGTAGGCTGAGAGGTTAGAACTGTTTGACATAGAATTGTAGGCTGTGAGGCTAGAACTATTTGACATAGAAATGTAGGCTGAGAGGTTAGAACTGTTTGACACAGAATTGTGGTGGCAGAGAGGTTAGAACTGTTTGACATAGAATTGTAGACAGAGAAGTTAGAACTGTTTGACATAGAATTGTAGACAGAGAGGTTAGAACTGTTTGACATAGAATTGTAGGCTGAGATGTTAGAACTGTTTGACATAGAATTGTAGGCAGAGAGGTTAGAACTGTTTGACATAGAATTGTAGTGGCAGAGAGGTTAGAACTGTTTGACATAGAATTGTAGGATGAGAGGCTAGAGCTGATTGAAATAGAATTGTTGACAGAGAGGTTAGAACTGTTTGACATAGAATTGTTGACAGAGAGGTTAGAACTGTTTGACATAGTATTGTAGACAGAGAGGTTAGAACTGTTTGACGTAGAATTGTAGACAGAAAGACTAGAACTGGTTGATATTGAATTGTAGACAGAAAGACTATAACTGCTTGACATAGAATTGTGGAGGCAGAGAGGCTAGAACTGCTTGACATAGAAATATAGGCTGAGAGGTTAGAACTGTTTGACATAGAATTGTAGGCAGAGAGGTTAGAACTGTTTGACATAGAATTGTAGTGGCAGAGAGGTTAGAACTGTTTGACATAGAATTGTAGGATGAGAGGCTAGAGCTGATTGAAATAGAATTGTTGACAGAGAGGTTAGAACTGTTTGACATAGAATTGTTGACAGAGAGGTTAGAACTGTTTGACATAGTATTGTAGACAGAGAGGTTAGAACTGTTTGACGTAGAATTGTAGACAGAAAGACTAGAACTGGTTGATATTGAATTGTAGACAGAAAGACTATAACTGTTTGACATAGAATTGTGGAGGCAGAGAGGCTAGAACTGCTTGACATAGAATTGTGGAGGCAGAGAGGCTAGAACTGCTTGACATAGAATTGTGGAGGCAGAGAGGCTAGAACTGCTTAACATAGTATTATTGAGGCAGAGAGACTAGAACTGCTTAACATAGAATTATGGTGACAGAGAGGTTAGAACTGTTTAACATAGAATTGTAGGATGAGAGGTTAGAACTGTTTGACATAGAATTGTGGTGGCAGAGAGGTTAGAACTGTTTAACATAGATTTGTAGGATGAGAGGTTAGAACTGCTTGACATAGAATTATGGTGACAGAGAGGTTAGAACTGTTTAACATAGAATTGTAGGATGAGAGGTTAGAACTGTTTGACATAGAATTGTGGTGACAGAGAGGTTAGAACTGTTTAACATAGAATTGTAGGATGAGAGGTTAGAACTGCTTGACATAGAATTATGGTGACAGAGAGGTTAGAACTGTTTAACATAGAATTGTGGAGGCAGAGAGGCTAGAACTTCTTGACATAGAATTGTGGAGGCAGAGAGACTAGAACTGCTTGACATAGAATTGTGGAAGTAGAGAGGCTAGAACTGCTTGACATAGAATTGTGGAGGCAGAGAGGCTAGAACTGCTTGACATAGATTTGTGGAGGCAGAGAGACTAGAATTGCTTAACAAAGAATAGTGGAGGCAGAGAGACTAGAACTGCTTGACATAGAATTGTAGAGGCAGAGAGACCTGAACTGCTTGACATAGAATTGTGGAAGTAGAGAGGCTAGAACTGCTTGACATAGAATTGTAGAGGCAGAGAGACCTGAACTGCTTGACATAGAATTGTGGAAGTAGAGAGGCTAGAACTGCTTGACATAGAATTGTAGAGGCAGAGAGACCTGAACTGCTTGACATAGAATTGTGGAAGTAGAGAGGCTAGAACTGCTTGACATAGAATTGTAGAGGCAGAGAGACTAGAACTGCTTGACATAGAATTGTAGAGGCAGAGAGACTAGAACTGCTTGACATAGAATTGTAGAGGCAGAGAGACCTGAACTGCTTGACATAGAATTGTGGAAGTAGAGAGGCTAGAACTGCTTGACATAGAATTGTGGAAGTAGAGAGACTAGGACTGCTTGACATAGAATTGTGGAAGTAGAGAGACTAGAACTGCTTGACATAGAATTGTAGAGGCAGAGAGACTAGAACTGCTTGACATAGAATTGTAGAGGCAGAGAGACCTGAACTGCTTGACATAGAATTGTGGAAGTAGAGAGACTAGAACTCCTTGACATAGAATTGTGGAAGTAGAGAGACTAGAACTGCTTGACATAGAATTGTAGAGGCAGAGAGACCTGAACTGCTTGACATAGAATTGTGGAGGCAGAGAGGCTATTACTGATTGACATAGAATTGTAGGCTGAGAGGTTAGAACTGTTTGACATAAAATTGTAGACAGAGAAGATAGAACTGTTTGACATAGAATTGTAGACAAAGAGGTTAGAACTGTTTGACATAGAATTGTAGACAGAGAGGTTAGAACTGTTTGACATAGAATTGTAGGCTGAGATGTTAGAACTGTTTGACATAGAATTGTAGACAAAGAGGTTAGAACTGTTTGACATTGAAATATAGGCTGAGAGGTTAGAACTGTTTGACATAGAATTGTAGGCAGAGAGGTTAGAACTGTTTGACATAGAATTGTAGTGGCAGAGAGGTTAGAACTGTTTGACATAGAATTGTAGGTTGAGAGGCTAGAACTGATTGACATAGAATTGTAGGATGAGAGGCTAAAACTGATAGATATAAAATTGTAGGCTGTGAGGATGGAACTGATTGATAAAGAATTGTAGGCTGAGAGGCTAGAGCTGATTGAAATAGAATTGTTGACAGAGAGGTTAGAACTGTTTGACATAGAATTGTTGACAGAGAGGTTAGAACTGTTTGACATAGTATTGTAGACAGAGAGGTTAGAACTGTTTGACGTAGAATTGTAGACAGAAAGACTAGAACTGGTTGATATTGAATTGTAGACAGAAAGACTATAACTGCTTGACATAGAATTGTGGAGGCAGAGAGGCTAGAACTGCTTGACATAGAATTGTGGAGGCAGAGAGGCTAGAACTGCTTAACATAGTATTATTGAGGCAGAGAGACTAGAACTGCTTAACATAGAATTATGGTGACAGAGAGGTTAGAACTGTTTAACATAGAATTGTAGGATGAGAGGTTAGAACTGTTTGACATAGAATTATGGTGACAGAGAGGTTAGAACTGTTTAACATAGAATTGTAGGATGAGAGGTTAGAACTGTTTGACATAGAATTGTGGTGGCAGAGAGGTTAGAACTGTTTAACATAGAATTGTAGGATGAGAGGTTAGAACTGCTTGCCATAGAATTATGGTGACAGAGAGGTTAGAACTGTTTAACATAGAATTGTAGGATGAGATGTTAGAACTGCTTGACATAGAATTGTGGAGGCAGAGAGGCTAGAACTTCTTGACATAGAATTGTGGAGGCAGAGAGGCTAGAACTGCTTAACATAGAATTGTGGAGGCAGAGAGACTAGAACTGCTTGACATAGAATTGTGGAAGTAGAGAGGCTAGAACTGCTTGACATAGAATTGTGGAGGCAGAGAGGCTAGAACTGCTTGACATAGATTTGTGGAGGCAGAGAGACTAGAATTGCTTAACATAGAATAGTGGAGGCAGAGAGACTAGAACTGCTTGACATAGAATTGTAGAGGCAGAGAGACCTGAACTGCTTGACATAGAATTGTGGAAGTAGAGAGGCTAGAACTGCTTGACATAGAATTGTAGAGGCAGAGAGACCTGAACTGCTTGACATAGAATTGTGGAAGTAGAGAGACTAGAACTGCTTGACATAGAATTGTAGAGGCAGAGAGACCTGAACTGCTTGACATAGAATTGTGGAAGTAGAGAGACTAGAACTGCTTGACATAGAATTGTGGAAGTAGAGAGGCTAGAACTGCTTGACATAGAATTGTAGAGGCAGAGAGACCTGAACTGCTTGACATAGAATTGTGGAAGTAGAGACACTAGAACTGCTTAACAAAGAATTGTGGAGGCAGAGAGACTAGAACTGCTTAACATAGAATTGTGGAGGCAGAGAGGCTATTACTGATTGACATAGAATTGTAGGCTGAGAGGTTAGAACTGTTTGACATAAAATTGTAGACAGAGAAGATAGAACTGTTTGACATAGAATTGTAGACAGAAAAACTAGTACTGGTTGATATAGAATTGTAGACAGAAAAACTAGAACTGGTTGATATAGAATTGTAGACAGAAAGACAAGAACTGCTTCATAGAAAATTGTGGAGGCAGAGAGGCTAGAACTTCTTAACATAGAATTGTGGAGGTAGAGAGACTAGAACTGCTTGACATAGAATTGTGGAGGCAGAGAGGCTAGAACTGCTTGACATAGAATTGTGGAGGCAGAGAGACTAGAACTGCGTGACATAGAATTGTAGGCTGAGGGGTTAGAACTGTTTGACATAGAATTGTAGACAGAGAGGTTAGAACTGTTTGACATAGAAATGTAGGCTGAGAGGTTAGAACTGTTTGACATAGAATTGTAGGCTGAGAGGTTAGAGCTGTTTTACATAGAATTGTAGGCTGAGAGGTTAGAACTGTTTGACATAGAAATGTAGGCTGAGAGGTTAGAACTGTTTGACATAGAATTGTAGGCTGTGAGGCTAGAACTATTTGACATAGAAATGTAGGCTGAGAGGTTAGAACTGTTTGACATAGAATTGTGGTGGCAGAGAGGTTAGAACTGTTTGACATAGAATTGTAGACAGAGAAGTTAGAACTGTTTGACATAGAATTGTAGACAGAGAGGTTAGAACTGTTTGACATAGAATTGTAGGCTGAGATGTTAGAACTGTTTGACATAGAATTGTAGACAAAGAGGTTAGAACTGTTTGACATTGAAATATAGGCTGAGAGGGTAGAACTGTTTGACATAGAATTGAAGGCAGAGAGGTTAGAACTGTTTGACATAGAATTGTAGTGGCAGAGAGGTTAGAACTGTTTGACATAGAATTGTAGGATGAGAGGCTAGAGCTGATTGAAATAGAATTGTTGACAGAGAGGTTAGAACTGTTTGACATAGAATTGTTGACAGAGAGGTTAGAACTGTTTGACATAGTATTGTAGACAGAGAGGTTAGAACTGTTTGACGTAGAATTGTAGACAGAAAGACTAGAACTGGTTGATATTGAATTGTAGACAGAAAGACTATAACTGCTTGACATAGAATTGTGGAGGCAGAGAGGCTAGAACTGCTTGACATAGAATTGTGGAGGCAGAGAGGCTAGAACTGCTTGACATAGAATTGTGGAGGCAGAGAGGCTAGAACTGCTTAACATAGTATTATTGAGGCAGAGAGACTAGAACTGCTTAACATAGAATTATGGTGACAGAGAGGTTAGAACTGTTTAACATAGAATTGTAGGATGAGAGGTTAGAACTGTTTGACATAGAATTGTGGTGGCAGAGAGGTTAGAACTGTTTAACATAGATTTGTAGGATGAGAGGTTAGAACTGCTTGACATAGAATTATGGTGACAGAGAGGTTAGAACTGTTTAACATAGAATTGTAGGATGAGAGGTTAGAACTGTTTGACATAGAATTGTGGTGACAGAGAGGTTAGAACTGTTTAACATAGAATTGTAGGATGAGAGGTTAGAACTGCTTGACATAGAATTATGGTGACAGAGAGGTTAGAACTGTTTAACATAGAATTGTGGAGGCAGAGAGGCTAGAACTTCTTGACATAGAATTGTGGAGGCAGAGAGACTAGAACTGCTTGACATAGAATTGTGGAAGTAGAGAGGCTAGAACTGCTTGACATAGAATTGTGGAGGCAGAGAGGCTAGAACTGCTTGACATAGATTTGTGGAGGCAGAGAGACTAGAATTGCTTAACATAGAATAGTGGAGGCAGAGAGACTAGAACTGCTTGACATAGAATTGTAGAGGCAGAGAGACCTGAACTGCTTGACATAGAATTGTGGAAGTAGAGAGGCTAGAACTGCTTGACATAGAATTGTAGAGGCAGAGAGACCTGAACTGCTTGACATAGAATTGTGGAAGTAGAGAGGCTAGAACTGCTTGACATAGAATTGTAGAGGCAGAGAGACTAGAACTGCTTGACATAGAATTGTGGAAGTAGAGAGGCTAGAACTGCTTGACATAGAATTGTAGAGGCAGAGAGACTAGAACTGCTTGACATAGAATTGTAGAGGCAGAGAGACCTGAACTGCTTGACATAGAATTGTGGAAGTAGAGAGGCTAGAACTGCTTGACATAGAATTGTGGAAGTAGAGAGACTAGGACTGCTTGACATAGAATTGTGGAAGTAGAGAGACTAGAACTGCTTGACATAGAATTGTAGAGGCAGAGAGACTAGAACTGCTTGACATAGAATTGTAGAGGCAGAGAGACCTGAACTGCTTGACATAGAATTGTGGAAGTAGAGAGACTAGAACTCCTTGACATAGAATTGTGGAAGTAGAGAGACTAGAACTGCTTGACATAGAATTGTAGAGGCAGAGAGACCTGAACTGCTTGACATAGAATTGTGGAGGCAGAGAGGCTATTACTGATTGACATAGAATTGTAGGCTGAGAGGTTAGAACTGTTTGACATAAAATTGTAGACAGAGAAGATAGAACTGTTTGACATAGAATTGTAGACAAAGAGGTTAGAACTGTTTGACATAGAATTGTAGACAGAGAGGTTAGAACTGTTTGACATAGAATTGTAGGCTGAGATGTTAGAACTGTTTGACATTGAAATATAGGCTGAGAGGTTAGAACTGTTTGACATAGAATTGTAGGTAGAGAGGTTAGAACTGTTTGACATAGAATTGTAGTGGCAGAGAGGTTAGAACTGTTTGACATAGAATTGTAGGTTGAGAGGCTAGAACTGATTGACATAGAATTGTAGGATGAGAGGCTAAAACTGATAGATATAAAATTGTAGGCTGTGAGGCTGGAACTGATTGATAAAGAATTGTAGGCTGAGAGGCTAGAGCTGATTGAAATAGAATTGTTGACAGAGAGGTTAGAACTGTTTGACATAGAATTGTTGACAGAGAGGTTAGAACTGTTTGACATAGTATTGTAGACAGAGAGGTTAGAACTGTTTGACGTAGAATTGTAGACAGAAAGACTAGAACTGGTTGATATTGAATTGTAGACAGAAAGACTATAACTGCTTGACATAGAATTGTGGAGGCAGAGAGGCTAGAACTGCTTGACATAGAATTGTGGAGGCAGAGAGGCTAGAACTGCTTAACATAGTATTATTGAGGCAGAGAGACTAGAACTGCTTAACATAGAATTATGGTGACAGAGAGGTTAGAACTGTTTAACATAGAATTGTAGGATGAGAGGTTAGAACTGTTTGACATAGAATTATGGTGACAGAGAGGTTAGAACTGTTTAACATAGAATTGTAGGATGAGAGGTTAGAACTGTTTGACATAGAATTGTGGTGGCAGAGAGGTTAGAACTGTTTAACATAGAATTGTAGGATGAGAGGTTAGAACTGCTTGCCATAGAATTATGGTGACAGAGAGGTTAGAACTGTTTAACATAGAATTGTAGGATGAGATGTTAGAACTGCTTGACATAGAATTGTGGAGGCAGAGAGGCTAGAACTTCTTGACATAGAATTGTGGAGGCAGAGAGGCTAGAACTGCTTAACATAGAATTGTGGAGGCAGAGAGACTAGAACTGCTTGACATAGAATTGTGGAAGTAGAGAGGCTAGAACTGCTTGACATAGAATTGTGGAGGCAGAGAGGCTAGAACTGCTTGACATAGATTTGTGGAGGCAGAGAGACTAGAATTGCTTAACATAGAATAGTGGAGGCAGAGAGACTAGAACTGCTTGACATAGAATTGTAGAGGCAGAGAGACCTGAACTGCTTGACATAGAATTGTGGAAGTAGAGAGGCTAGAACTGCTTGACATAGAATTGTAGAGGCAGAGAGACCTGAACTGCTTGACATAGAATTGTGGAAGTAGAGAGACTAGAACTGCTTGACATAGAATTGTAGAGGCAGAGAGACCTGAACTGCTTGACATAGAATTGTGGAAGTAGAGAGACTAGAACTGCTTGACATAGAATTGTGGAAGTAGAGAGGCTAGAACTGCTTGACATAGAATTGTAGAGGCAGAGAGACCTGAACTGCTTGACATAGAATTGTGGAAGTAGAGACACTAGAACTGCTTAACAAAGAATTGTGGAGGCAGAGAGACTAGAACTGCTTAACATAGAATTGTGGAGGCAGAGAGGCTATTACTGATTGACATAGAATTGTAGGCTGAGAGGTTAGAACTGTTTGACATAAAATTGTAGACAGAGAAGATAGAACTGTTTGACATAGAATTGTAGACAGAAAAACTAGTACTGGTTGATATAGAATTGTAGACAGAAAAACTAGAACTGGTTGATATAGAATTGTAGACAGAAAGACAAGAACTGCTTCATAGAAAATTGTGGAGGCAGAGAGGCTAGAACTTCTTAACATAGAATTGTGGAGGTAGAGAGACTAGAACTGCTTGACATAGAATTGTGGAGGCAGAGAGGCTAGAACTGCTTGACATAGAATTGTGGAGGCAGAGAGACTAGAACTGCGTGACATAGAATTGTAGGCTGAGGGGTTAGAACTGTTTGACATAGAATTGTAGACAGAGAGGTTAGAACTGTTTGACATAGAAATGTAGGCTGAGAGGTTAGAACTGTTTGACATAGAATTGTAGGCTGAGAGGTTAGAGCTGTTTTACATAGAATTGTAGGCTGAGAGGTTAGAACTGTTTGACATAGAAATGTAGGCTGAGAGGTTAGAACTGTTTGACATAGAATTGTAGGCTGTGAGGCTAGAACTATTTGACATAGAAATGTAGGCTGAGAGGTTAGAACTGTTTGACATAGAATTGTGGTGGCAGAGAGGTTAGAACTGTTTGACATAGAATTGTAGACAGAGAAGTTAGAACTGTTTGACATAGAATTGTAGACAGAGAGGTTAGAACTGTTTGACATAGAATTGTAGGCTGAGATGTTAGAACTGTTTGACATAGAATTGTAGACAAAGAGGTTAGAACTGTTTGACATTGAAATATAGGCTGAGAGGTTAGAACTGTTTGACATAGAATTGTAGGCAGAGAGGTTAGAACTGTTTGACATAGAATTGTAGTGGCAGAGAGGTTAGAACTGTTTGACATAGAATTGTAGGATGAGAGGCTAGAGCTGATTGAAATAGAATTGTTGACAGAGAGGTTAGAACTGTTTGACATAGAATTGTTGACAGAGAGGTTAGAACTGTTTGACATAGTATTGTAGACAGAGAGGTTAGAACTGTTTGACGTAGAATTGTAGACAGAAAGACTAGAACTGGTTGATATTGAATTGTAGACAGAAAGACTATAACTGCTTGACATAGAATTGTGGAGGCAGAGAGGCTAGAACTGCTTGACATAGAATTGTGGAGGCAGAGAGGCTAGAACTGCTTGACATAGAATTGTGGAGGCAGAGAGGCTAGAACTGCTTAACATAGTATTATTGAGGCAGAGAGACTAGAACTGCTTAACATAGAATTATGGTGACAGAGAGGTTAGAACTGTTTAACATAGAATTGTAGGATGAGAGGTTAGAACTGTTTGACATAGAATTGTGGTGGCAGAGAGGTTAGAACTGTTTAACATAGATTTGTAGGATGAGAGGTTAGAACTGCTTGACATAGAATTATGGTGACAGAGAGGTTAGAACTGTTTAACATAGAATTGTAGGATGAGAGGTTAGAACTGTTTGACATAGAATTGTGGTGACAGAGAGGTTAGAACTGTTTAACATAGAATTGTAGGATGAGAGGTTAGAACTGCTTGACATAGAATTATGGTGACAGAGAGGTTAGAACTGTTTAACATAGAATTGTGGAGGCAGAGAGGCTAGAACTTCTTGACATAGAATTGTGGAGGCAGAGAGACTAGAACTGCTTGACATAGAATTGTGGAAGTAGAGAGGCTAGAACTGCTTGACATAGAATTGTGGAGGCAGAGAGGCTAGAACTGCTTGACATAGATTTGTGGAGGCAGAGAGACTAGAATTGCTTAACATAGAATAGTGGAGGCAGAGAGACTAGAACTGCTTGACATAGAATTGTAGAGGCAGAGAGACCTGAACTGCTTGACATAGAATTGTGGAAGTAGAGAGGCTAGAACTGCTTGACATAGAATTGTAGAGGCAGAGAGACCTGAACTGCTTGACATAGAATTGTGGAAGTAGAGAGGCTAGAACTGCTTGACATAGAATTGTAGAGGCAGAGAGACCTGAACTGCTTGACATAGAATTGTGGAAGTAGAGAGGCTAGAACTGCTTGACATAGAATTGTAGAGGCAGAGAGACTAGAACTGCTTGACATAGAATTGTGGAAGTAGAGAGGCTAGAACTGCTTGACATAGAATTGTGGAAGTAGAGAGGCTAGAACTGCTTGACATAGAATTGTGGAAGTAGAGAGACTAGGACTGCTTGACATAGAATTGTGGAAGTAGAGAGGCTAGAACTGCTTGACATAGAATTGTGGAAGTAGAGAGACTAGGACTGCTTGACATAGAATTGTGGAAGTAGAGAGACTAGAACTGCTTGACATAGAATTGTAGAGGAAGAGAGACCTGAACTGCTTGACATAGAATTGTGGAAGTAGAGAGGCTAGAACTGCTTGACATAGAATTGTGGAAGTAGAGAGACTAGGACTGCTTGACATAGAATTGTGGAAGTAGAGAGACTAGAACTGCTTGACATAGAATTGTAGAGGCAGAGAGACTAGAACTGCTTGACATAGAATTGTAGAGGCAGAGAGACCTGAACTGCTTGACATAGAATTGTGGAAGTAGAGAGACTAGAACTCCTTGACATAGAATTGTGGAAGTAGAGAGACTAGAACTGCTTGACATAGAATTGTAGAGGCAGAGAGACCTGAACTGCTTGACATAGAATTGTGGAGGCAGAGAGGCTATTACTGATTGAGATAGAATTGTAGGCTGAGAGGTTAGAACTGTTTGACATAAATTGTAGACAGAGAAGATAGAACTGTTTGACATAGAATTGTAGACAGAAAGACTAGAACTGGTTGATATAGAATTGTAGACAGAAAACTAGTACTGGTTGATATAGAATTGTCGACAGAAAAACTAGAACTGGTTGATATAGAATTGTAGACAGAAAGACAAGAACTGCTTCATAGAAAATTGTGGAGGCAGAGAGGCTAGAACTTCTTAACATAGAATTGTGGAGGCAGAGAGACTAGAACTGCTTGACATAGAATTGTGGAGGCAGAGAGGCTAGAACTGCTTGACATAGAATTGTGGAGGCAGAGAGGCTAGAACTGCTTGACATAGAATTGTGGAGGCAGAGAGGCTAGAACTGCTTGACATAGAATTGTGGAGGCAGAGAGGCTAGAACTGCTTGACATAGAATTGTGGAGGCAGAGAGGCTAGAACTGCTTGACATAGAATTGTGGAGGCAGAGAGGCTAGAACTGCTTAACATAGAATTGTTGAGGCAGAGAGGCTATTACTGATTGACATAGATTTGTGGAGGCAGAGAGGCTATTACTGATTGACATAGATTTGTGGAGGCAGAGAGGCTATTACTGATTGACATAGATTTGTCGAGGCAGAGAGGCTATTACTGATTGACATAGATTTGTGGAGGCAGAGAGGCTATTACTGATTGACATAGATTTGTCGAGGCAGAGAGGCTATTACTGATTGACATAGAATTGAAGGCTGAGAGGCTGGAACTGATTGATATAGAATTGAAGGCTGAGAGGCTGGAACTGATTGATATAGAATTGTAGACAGAGAAGTTAGAACTGTTTGACATAGAATTGTAGACAGAGAAGTTAGAACTGTTTGACATAGAATTGTAGACAGAGAAGTTAGAACTGTTTGACATAGAATTGTAGACAAAGAGGTTAGAATTGTTTGACATAAAATTGTAGACAGAAAGACTAGAACTGTTTGATATAGAATTGTAGACAAAGAGGTTAGAACTGTTTGACATAGAATTGTAGACAGAAAAGTTAGAACTGTTTGACATAAAATTGTAGACAGAAAGACTAGAACTGGTTGATATAGAATTGTAGACAGAAAGACTAGAGCTGGTTGATATAGAATTGTAGACAGAAAGACAAGAACTGTTTGATATAAAATTGTGGAGGCAGAGAGTCTAGAACTGCTTGACATAGAATTGTGGAGGCAGAGAGACTAGAACTGCTTGACATAGAATTGTTGAGGCAGAGAGTCTAGAACTGCTTGACATAGAATTGTGGAGGCTGAGAGACTAGAACTGCTAGACATAGAATTGTGTAGGCAGAGAGCATAGAACTGCTTGACATAGAACTGGTTGATATAGAATTGTAGACAGAAAGACTAGAACTGGTTGATATAGAATTGTAGACAGAAAGACAAGAACTGCTTGATATAAAATTGTGGAGGCAGAGAGGCTAGAACTGCTTGACATAGACTTGAGGAGGCAGAGAGACTAGAACTGCTTGACATAGAATTGTGAGGGCAGAGAGTCTAGAACTGCTTGACATAGAATTGTGGAGGCAGAGAGACTAGAACTGCTTGACATAGAATTGTGGAGGCAGATAGTCTAGAACTGCTTGACATAGAATTGTGGAGGCTGAGAGACTAGAACTGCTAGACATAGAATTGTGGAGGCAGAAAGCCTAGAACTGATTGACATAGAATTGTGGAGGCAGAGAGACTAGAACTGCTTAACATAGAATTGTGGAGGCAGAGAGACTAGAACTGCTTGACATAGAATTATGGGGGCAGAGAGGCTAGAACTGCTTGACATAGAATTGTGGAGGCAGAGAGACTAGAACTGCTTGACATAGAATTATGGAGGCAGAGAGGCTAGAACTGTTTGACATGGAATTGTGGAGGTAGAGAGGCTAGAACTAATTGACATAGAATTGTGGAGGCAGAGAGGCTAGAACTGTTTGACATGGAATTGTGGAGGCAGAGAGGCTAAAACTGATTGACATAGAATTGTGGGGACAGAGAGGCTAGAACTGATTGACATAGAATTGTGGGGCAGAGAGGCTAGAACTGATTGACATAGAATTGTTGAGGCAGAGAGTCTAGAACTGCTTGACATAGAATTGTGGGGACAGAGAGGCTAGAACTGATTGACATAGAATTGTGGGGGCAAAGAGTCTAGAACTGATTGACATAGAATTGTGGAGGCTTAGAGGCTAGAATTGCTTGACATAGAATTGTGGAGGCTGAGAGACTAGAACTGCTAGACATAGAATTGTGGAGTCAGAGAGACTAGAACTGTTTGACATAGAATTGTGAAGGCAGAGAGGCTAGAACTGTTTGACATGGAATTGTGGAGGCAGAGAGACTAGAACTGTTTGACATAGAATTGTGGAGGCAGAGAGACTAGAACTGTTTGACATAGAATTGTGGAGGCAGAGAGGCTAGAACTGTTTGACATAGAATTGTGGAGGCAGAGATACTAGAACTGCTAGACATAGAATTATGGAGGCAGAGAGGCTAGAACTGTTTGACATAGAATTGTGGAGGCAGAGAGGCTAGAACTGTTTGACATAGAATTATGGAGGCAGAGAGGCTAGAACTGTTTGACATAGAATTATGGAGGCAGAGAGGCTAGAACTGTTTGATATAGAATTATGGAGGCAGAGAGGCTATTACTGATTGACATAGAATAGTAGGCTGAGAGGCTGGAACTGATTGATATAGAATTGTAGACAGAGAAGTTAGAACTGTTTGACATAGAATTGTAGGCTGAGAGGCTAGAACTGTTTGACATAGAATTGTAGACAGAGAAGTTAGAACTGTTTGACATAGAATTGTAGACAGAGAAGTTAGAACTGTTTGATATAGAATTGTAGGCTGAGAGGTTAGAACTGTTTGACATAGAATTGTAGACAGAGAAGTTAGAACTGTTTGACATAGAATTGTAGACAGAGAAGTTAGAACTGTTTGACATAGAATTGTAGACAGAGAAGTTAGAACTGTTTGACATAGAATTGTAGACAGAGAAGTTAGAACTGTTTGACATAGAATTGTAGACAGAGAAGTTAGAACTGTTTGACATAGAATTGTAGACAGAGAAGTTAGAACTGTTTGACATAGAATTGTAGACAGAGAAGTTAGAACTGTTTGACATAGAATTGTAGACAGAGAGGTTAGAACTGTTTGACATAGAATTGTAGACAGAGAAGTTAGAACTGTTTGATATAGAATTGTACACAGAAAAACAAGAACTCGTTAATATAGAATTGTAGACAGAAAGACTAAAACTGGTTGATATAGAATTGTAGACAGAAAGACAAGAACTGCTTGATAGAAAATTGTGGAGGCAGAGAGACAAGAACTGCTTGACATAGAATTGTGGAGGCATAGAGGCTAGAACTGCTTGACATAGAATTGTTGAAGCTGAGAGACTAGAACTGCTTGACATAGAATTGTTGAGGCAGAGAGACTAGAACTGCTTGACATAGAATTGTGGAGGCAGAGAGACTAGAACTGATTGACATAGATTTGTGGAGGCAGAGAGGCTATTACTGATTGACATAGATTTGTGGAGGCAGAGAGGCTATTACTGATTGACATAGATTTGTCGAGGCAGAGAGGCTATTACTGATTGACATAGATTTGTGGAGGCAGAGAGGCTATTACTGATTGACATAGATTTGTCGAGGCAGAGAGGCTATTACTGATTGACATAGAATTGAAGGCTGAGAGGCTGGAACTGATTGATATAGAATTGAAGGCTGAGAGGCTGGAACTGATTGATATAGAATTGTAGACAGAGAAGTTAGAACTGTTTGACATAGAATTGTAGACAGAGAAGTTAGAACTGTTTGACATAGAATTGTAGACAGAGAAGTTAGAACTGTTTGACATAGAATTGTAGACAAAGAGGTTAGAACTGTTTGACATAAATTGTAGACAGAAAGACTAGAACTGTTTGATATAGAATTGTAGACAAAGAGGTTAGAACTGTTTGACATAGAATTGTAGACAGAAAAGTTAGAACTGTTTGACATAAAATTGTAGACAGAAAGACTAGAACTGGTTGATATAGAATTGTAGACAGAAAGACTAGAGCTGGTTGATATAGAATTGTAGACAGAAAGACAAGAACTGTTTGATATAAAATTGTGGAGGCAGAGAGTCTAGAACTGCTTGACATAGAATTGTGGAGGCAGAGAGACTAGAACTGCTTGACATAGAATTGTTGAGGCAGAGAGTCTAGAACTGCTTGACATAGAATTGTGGAGGCTGAGAGACTAGAACTGCTAGACATAGAATTGTGTAGGCAGAGAGCATAGAACTGCTTGACATAGAACTGGTTGATATAGAATTGTAGACAGAAAGACTAGAACTGGTTGATATAGAATTGTAGACAGAAAGACAAGAACTGCTTGATATAAAATTGTGGAGGCAGAGAGGCTAGAACTGCTTGACATAGAATTGAGGAGGCAGAGAGACTAGAACTGCTTGACATAGAATTGTGAGGGCAGAGAGTCTAGAACTGCTTGACATAGAATTGTGGAGGCAGAGAGACTAGAACTGCTTGACATAGAATTGTGGAGGCAGATAGTCTAGAACTGCTTGACATAGAATTGTGGAGGCTGAGAGACTAGAACTGCTAGACATAGAATTGTGGAGGCAGAAAGCCTAGAACTGATTGACATAGAATTGTGGAGGCAGAGAGACTAGAACTGCTTAACATAGAATTGTGGAGGCAGAGAGACTAGAACTGCTTGACATAGAATTATGGGGGCAGAGAGGCTAGAACTGCTTGACATAGAATTGTGGAGGCAGAGAGACTAGAACTGCTTGACATAGAATTATGGGGGCAGAGAGGCTAGAACTGTTTGACATGGAATTGTGGAGGTAGAGAGGCTAGAACTAATTGACATAGAATTGTGGAGGTAGAGAGGCTAGAACTGTTTGACATGGAATTGTGGAGGCAGAGAGGCTAAAACTGATTGACATAGAATTGTGGGGACAGAGAGGCTAGAACTGATTGACATAGAATTGTGGGGCAGAGAGGCTAGAACTGATTGACATAGAATTGTTGAGGCAGAGAGTCTAGAACTGCTTGACATAGAATTGTGGGGACAGAGAGGCTAGAACTGATTGACATAGAATTGTGGGGCAAAGAGTCTAGAACTGATTGACATAGAATTGTGGAGGCTTAGAGGCTAGAATTGCTTGACATAGAATTGTGGAGGCAGAGAGACTAGAACTGCTAGACATAGAATTGTGGAGTCAGAGAGACTAGAACTGTTTGACATAGAATTGTGAAGGCAGAGAGGCTAGAACTGTTTGACATGGAATTGTGGAGGCAGAGAGACTAGAACTGTTTGACATAGAATTGTGGAGGCAGAGAGACTAGAACTGTTTGACATAGAATTGTGGAGGCAGAGAGGCTAGAACTGTTTGACATAGAATTGTGGAGGCAGAGATACTAGAACTGCTAGACATAGAATTATGGAGGCAGAGAGGCTAGAACTGTTTGACATAGAATTGTGGAGGCAGAGAGGCTAGAACTGTTTGACATAGAATTATGGAGGCAGAGAGGCTAGAACTGTTTGACATAGAATTATGGAGGCAGAGAGGCTAGAACTGTTTGATATAGAATTATGGAGGCAGAGAGGCTATTACTGATTGACATAGAATAGTAGGCTGAGAGGCTGGAACTGATTGATATAGAATTGTAGACAGAGAAGTTAGAACTGTTTGACATAGAATTGTAGGCTGAGAGGCTAGAACTGTTTGACATAGAATTGTAGACAGAGAAGTTAGAACTGTTTGACATAGAATTGTAGACAGAGAAGTTAGAACTGTTTGATATAGAATTGTAGGCTGAGAGGTTAGAACTGTTTGACATAGAATTGTAGACAGAGAAGTTAGAACTGTTTGACATAGAATTGTAGACAGAGAAGTTAGAACTGTTTGACATAGAATTGTAGACAGAGAAGTTAGAACTGTTTGACATAGAATTGTAGACAGAGAAGTTAGAACTGTTTGACATAGAATTGTAGACAGAGAAGTTAGAACTGTTTGACATAGAATTGTAGACAGAGAAGTTAGAACTGTTTGACATAGAATTGTAGACAGAGAAGTTAGAACTGTTTGACATAGAATTGTAGACAGAGAGGTTAGAACTGTTTGACATAGAATTGTAGACAGAGAAGTTAGAACTGTTTGATATAGAATTGTACACAGAAAAACAAGAACTCGTTAATATAGAATTGTAGACAGAAAGACTAAAACTGGTTGATATAGAATTGTAGACAGAAAGACAAGAACTGCTTGATAGAAAATTGTGGAGGCAGAGAGACAAGAACTGCTTGACATAGAATTGTGGAGGCATAGAGGCTAGAACTGCTTGACATAGAATTGTTGAAGCTGAGAGACTAGAACTGCTTGACATAGAATTGTTGAGGCAGAGAGACTAGAACTGCTTGACATAGAATTGTGGAGGCAGAGAGACTAGAACTGCTTGACATAGAATTGTTGAGGCAGAGAGACTAGAACTGCTTGACATAGAATTGTTGAGGCAGAGAGACTAGAACTGCTTGACATAGAATTGTTGAGGCAGAGAGACTAGAACTGCTTGACATAGAATTGTTGAGGCAGAGAGACTAGAACTGCTTGACATAGATTTGTGGAGGCAGAGAGACTAGAACTGATTGACATAGAATTGTTGAGGCAGAGAGACTAGAACTGCTTGACATAGAATTGTTGAGGCAGAGAGACTAGAACTGCTTGACATAGATTTGTGGAGGCAGAGAGGCTAGAACTGCTTAACATAGTATTGTGGAGGCAGAGAGACTAGAACTGATTGACATAGAATTGTGGAGGCAGAGAGACTAGAACTGCTTAACATAGAATTGTGGAGGCAGAGAGACTAGAACTGATTGACATAGAATTGTGGAGGCAGAGAGACTAGAACTCCTTAACATAGAATTGTGGAGGCAGAGAGACTAGAACTGCTTAACATAGATTTGTAGAGGCAGAGAGGCTAGAACTGATTGACATAGAATTGTGGAGGCAGAGAGACTAGAACTGATTGACATAGAATTGTGGAGGCAGAGAGACTAGAACAGCTTAACATAGAATTGTGGAGGCAGAGAGGCTAGAACTGCTTAACATAGAATTGTGGAGGCTGAGAGACTAGAACTGCTTGACATAGAATTGTGGGGCAGAGAGGCTAGAACTGATTGACATAGAATTGTGGGGCAAAGAGGCTAGAACTGCTTGACATAGAATTGTGGAGGCAGAGAGACTAGAACTGCTAGACATAGAATTGTGGAGTCAGAGAGACTAGAACTGTTTGACATAGAATTGTGAAGGCAGAGAGGCTAGAACTGTTTGACATGGAATTGTGGAGGCAGAGAGACTAGAACTGTTTGACATAGAATTGTGGAGGCAGAGAGACTAGAACTGTTTGACATAGAATTGTGGAGGCAGAGAGGCTAGAACTGTTTGACATAGAATTGTGGAGGCAGAGATACTAGAACTGCTAGACATAGAATTATGGAGGCAGAGAGGCTAGAACTGTTTGACATAGAATTGTGGAGGCAGAGAGGCTAGAACTGTTTGACATAGAATTATGGAGGCAGAGAGGCTAGAACTGTTTGACATAGAATTATGGAGGCAGAGAGGCTAGAACTGTTTGATATAGAATTATGGAGGCAGAGAGGCTATTACTGATTGACATAGAATAGTAGGCTGAGAGGCTGGAACTGATTGATATAGAATTGTAGACAGAGAAGTTAGAACTGTTTGACATAGAATTGTAGGCTGAGAGGCTAGAACTGTTTGACATAGAATTGTAGACAGAGAAGTTAGAACTGTTTGACATAGAATTGTAGACAGAGAAGTTAGAACTGTTTGACATAGAATTGTAGACAGAGAAGTTAGAACTGTTTGACATAGAATTGTAGACAGAGAAGTTAGAACTGTTTGACATAGAATTGTAGACAGAGAAGTTAGAACTGTTTGACATAGAATTGTAGACAGAGAGGTTAGAACTGTTTGACATAGAATTGTAGACAGAGAAGTTAGAACTGTTTGATATAGAATTGTACACAGAAAAACAAGAACTCGTTAATATAGAATTGTAGACAGAAAGACTAAAACTGGTTGATATAGAATTGTAGACAGAAAGACAAGAACTGCTTGATAGAAAATTGTGGAGGCAGAGAGACAAGAACTGCTTGACATAGAATTGTGGAGGCATAGAGGCTAGAACTGCTTGACATAGAATTGTTGAAGCTGAGAGACTAGAACTGCTTGACATAGAATTGTTGAGGCAGAGAGACTAGAACTGCTTGACATAGAATTGTGGAGGCAGAGAGACTAGAACTGCTTGACATAGAATTGTTGAGGCAGAGAGACTAGAACTGCTTGACATAGAATTGTTGAGGCAGAGAGACTAGAACTGCTTGACATAGAATTGTTGAGGCAGAGAGACTAGAACTGCTTGACATAGAATTGTTGAGGCAGAGAGACTAGAACTGCTTGACATAGATTTGTGGAGGCAGAGAGACTAGAACTGATTGACATAGAATTGTTGAGGCAGAGAGACTAGAACTGCTTGACATAGAATTGTTGAGGCAGAGAGACTAGAACTGCTTGACATAGATTTGTGGAGGCAGAGAGGCTAGAACTGCTTAACATAGTATTGTGGAGGCAGAGAGACTAGAACTGATTGACATAGAATTGTGGAGGCAGAGAGACTAGAACTGCTTAACATAGAATTGTGGAGGCAGAGAGACTAGAACTGATTGACATAGAATTGTGGAGGCAGAGAGACTAGAACTCCTTAACATAGAATTGTGGAGGCAGAGAGACTAGAACTGCTTAACATAGATTTGTAGAGGCAGAGAGGCTAGAACTGATTGACATAGAATTGTGGAGGCAGAGAGACTAGAACTGATTGACATAGAATTGTGGAGGCAGAGAGACTAGAACAGCTTAACATAGAATTGTGGAGGCAGAGAGGCTAGAACTGCTTAACATAGAATTGTGGAGGCTGAGAGACTAGAACTGCTTGACATAGAATTGTGGGGGCAGAGAGGCTAGAACTGATTGACATAGAATTGTGGGGGCAAAGAGGCTAGAACTGCTTGACATAGAATTGTGGAGGCAGAGAGACTAGAACTGCTAGACATAGAATTGTGGAGTCAGAGAGACTAGAACTGTTTGACATAGAATTGTGAAGGCAGAGAGGCTAGAACTGTTTGACATGGAATTGTGGAGGCAGAGAGACTAGAACTGTTTGACATAGAATTGTGGAGGCAGAGAGACTAGAACTGTTTGACATAGAATTGTGGAGGCAGAGAGGCTAGAACTGTTTGACATAGAATTGTGGAGGCAGAGATACTAGAACTGCTAGACATAGAATTATGGAGGCAGAGAGGCTAGAACTGTTTGACATAGAATTGTGGAGGCAGAGAGGCTAGAACTGTTTGACATAGAATTATGGAGGCAGAGAGGCTAGAACTGTTTGACATAGAATTATGGAGGCAGAGAGGCTAGAACTGTTTGATATAGAATTATGGAGGCAGAGAGGCTATTACTGATTGACATAGAATAGTAGGCTGAGAGGCTGGAACTGATTGATATAGAATTGTAGACAGAGAAGTTAGAACTGTTTGACATAGAATTGTAGGCTGAGAGGCTAGAACTGTTTGACATAGAATTGTAGACAGAGAAGTTAGAACTGTTTGACATAGAATTGTAGACAGAGAAGTTAGAACTGTTTGACATAGAATTGTAGACAGAGAAGTTAGAACTGTTTGACATAGAATTGTAGACAGAGAAGTTAGAACTGTTTGACATAGAATTGTAGACAGAGAAGTTAGAACTGTTTGACATAGAATTGTAGACAGAGAAGTTAGAACTGTTTGACATAGAATTGTAGACAGAGAAGTTAGAACTGTTTGACATAGAATTGTAGACAGAGAAGTTAGAACTGTTTGACATAGAATTGTAGACAGAGAAGTTAGAACTGTTTGACATAGAATTGTAGACAGAGAAGTTAGAACTGTTTGACATAGAATTGTAGACAGAGAGGTTAGAACTGTTTGACATAGAATTGTAGACAGAGAAGTTAGAACTGTTTGATATAGAATTGTACACAGAAAAACAAGAACTCGTTAATATAGAATTGTAGACAGAAAGACTAAAACTGGTTGATATAGAATTGTAGACAGAAAGACAAGAACTGCTTGATAGAAAATTGTGGAGGCAGAGAGACAAGAACTGCTTGACATAGAATTGTGGAGGCATAGAGGCTAGAACTGCTTGACATAGAATTGTTGAAGCTGAGAGACTAGAACTGCTTGACATAGAATTGTGGAGGCAGAGAGACTAGAACTGCTTGACATAGAATTGTTGAGGCAGAGAGACTAGAACTGCTTGACATAGAATTGTTGAGGCAGAGAGACTAGAACTGCTTGACATAGAATTGTGGAGGCAGAGAGGCTAGAACTGCTTGACATAGAATTGTTGAGGCAGAGAGACTAGAACTGCTTGACATAGAATTGTTGAGGCAGAGAGACTAGAACTGCTTGACATAGATTTGTGGAGGCAGAGAGACTAGAACTGATTGACATAGAATTGTGGAGGCAGAGAGACTAGAACTGCTTAACATAGAATTGTGGAGGCAGAGAGACTAGAACTGATTGACATAGAATTGTGGAGGCAGAGAGACTAGAACTCCTTAACATAGAATTGTGGAGGCAGAGAGACTAGAACTGCTTAACATAGATTTGTGGAGGCAGAGAGGCTAGAACTGATTGACATAGAATTGTGGAGGCAGAGAGACTAGAACTGATTGACATAGAATTGTGGAGGCAGAGAGACTAGAACAGCTTAACATAGAATTGTGGAGGCAGAGAGGCTAGAACTGCTTAACATAGAATTGTGGAGGCTGAGAGACTAGAACTGCTTGACATAGAATTGTGGGGGCAGAGAGGCTAGAACTGATTGACATAGAATTGTGGGGCAAAGAGGCTAGAACTGCTTGACATAGAATTGTGGAGGCAGAGAGACTAGAACTGCTTGACATAGAATTATGGAGGCAGAGAGGCTAGAACTGTTTGACATGGATTTGTGGAGGTAGAGAGGCTAGAACTGATTGACATAGAATTGTGGAGGCAGAGAGGCTAGAACTGTTTGACATGGAATTGTGGAGGCAGAGAGGCTAAAACTGATTGACATAGAATTGTGGGGACAGAGAGGCTAGAACTGATTGACATAGAATTGTGGGGGCAGAGAGGCTAGAACTGATTGACATAGAATTGTTGAGGCAGAGAGTCTAGAACTGCTTGACATAGAATTGTGGGGACAGAGAGGCTAGAACTGATTGACATAGAATTGTGGGGGCAAAGAGTCTAGAACTGATTGACATAGAATTGTGGAGGCTTAGAGGCTAGAATTGCTTGACATAGAATTGTGGAGGCTGAGAGACTAGAACTGCTAGACATAGAATTGTGGAGTCAGAGAGACTAGAACTGTTTGACATAGAATTGTGAAGGCAGAGAGGCTAGAACTGTTTGACATGGAATTGTGGAGGCAGAGAGACTAGAACTGTTTGACATAGAATTGTGGAGGCAGAGAGACTAGAACTGTTTGACATAGAATTGTGGAGGCAGAGACGCTAGAACTGTTTGACATAGAATTGTGGAGGCAGAGATACTAGAACTGCTAGACATAGAATTATGGAGGCAGAGAGGCTAGAACTGTTTGACATAGAATTGTGGAGGCAGAGAGGCTAGAACTGTTTGACATAGAATTATGGAGGCAGAGAGGCTAGAACTGTTTGACATAGAATTATGGAGGCAGAGAGGCTAGAACTGTTTGATATAGAATTATGGAGGCAGAGAGGCTATTACTGATTGACATAGAATAGTAGGCTGAGAGGCTGGAACTGATTGATATAGAATTGTAGACAGAGAAGTTAGAACTGTTTGACATAGAATTGTAGGCTGAGAGGCTAGAACTGTTTGACATAGAATTGTAGACAGAGAAGTTAGAACTGTTTGACATAGAATTGTAGACAGAGAAGTTAGAACTGTTTGATATAGAATTGTAGGCTGAGAGGTTAGAACTGTTTGACATAGAATTGTAGACAGAGAAGTTAGAACTGTTTGACATAGAATTGTAGACAGAGAAGTTAGAACTGTTTGACATAGAATTGTAGACAGAGAAGTTAGAACTGTTTGACATAGAATTGTAGACAGAGAAGTTAGAACTGTTTGACATAGAATTGTAGACAGAGAAGTTAGAACTGTTTGACATAGAATTGTAGACAGAGAAGTTAGAACTGTTTGACATAGAATTGTAGACAGAGAAGTTAGAACTGTTTGACATAGAATTGTAGACAGAGAGGTTAGAACTGTTTGACATAGAATTGTAGACAGAGAAGTTAGAACTGTTTGATATAGAATTGTACACAGAAAAACAAGAACTCGTTAATATAGAATTGTAGACAGAAAGACTAAAACTGGTTGATATAGAATTGTAGACAGAAAGACAAGAACTGCTTGATAGAAAATTGTGGAGGCAGAGAGACAAGAACTGCTTGACATAGAATTGTGGAGGCATAGAGGCTAGAACTGCTTGACATAGAATTGTTGAAGCTGAGAGACTAGAACTGCTTGACATAGAATTGTTGAGGCAGAGAGACTAGAACTGCTTGACATAGAATTGTGGAGGCAGAGAGACTAGAACTGATTGACATAGATTTGTGGAGGCAGAGAGACTAGAACTGCTTGACATAGAATTGTTGAGGCAGAGAGACTAGAACTGCTTGACATAAAATTGTGGAGGCAGAGAGACTAGAACTGCTTGACATAGAATTGTTGAGGCAGAGAGACTAGAACTGCTTGACATAGAATTGTGGAGGCAGAGAGGCTAGAACTGCTTGACATAGAATTGTTGAGGCAGAGAGACTAGAACTGCTTGACATAGAATTGTTGAGGCAGAGAGACTAGAACTGCTTGACATAGATTTGTGGAGGCAGAGAGACTAGAACTGATTGACATAGAATTGTTGAGGCAGAGAGACTAGAACTGCTTGACATAGAATTGTTGAGGCAGAGAGACTAGAACTGCTTGACATAGAATTGTTGAGGCAGAGAGACTAGAACTGCTTGACATAGATTTGTGGAGGCAGAGAGACTAGAACTGCTTGACATAGATTTGTGGAGGCAGAGAGGCTAGAACTGCTTAACATAGATTTGTGGAGGCAGAGAGACTAGAACTGCTTGACATAGATTTGTGGAGGCAGAGAGGCTAGAACTGCTTAACATAGTATTGTGGAGGCAGAGAGACTAGAACTGATTGACATAGAATTGTGGAGGCAGAGAGACTAGAACTGCTTAACATAGAATTGTGGAGGCAGAGAGACTAGAACTGCTTGACATAGATTTGTGGAGGCAGAGAGGCTAGAACTGCTTAACATAGTATTGTGGAGGCAGAGAGACTAGAACTGATTGACATAGAATTGTGGAGGCAGAGAGACTAGAACTGCTTAACATAGAATTGTGGAGGCAGAGAGACTAGAACTGATTGACATAGAATTGTGGAGGCAGAGAGACTAGAACTCCTTAACATAGAATTGTGGAGGCAGAGAGACTAGAACTGCTTAACATAGATTTGTGGAGGCAGAGAGACTAGAACTGCTTGACATAGAATTGTTGAGGCAGAGAGACTAGAACTGCTTGACATAGAATTGTGGAGGCAGAGAGACTAGAACTGCTTGACATAGAATTGTTGAGGCAGAGAGACTAGAACTGCTTGACATAGAATTGTTGAGGCAGAGAGACTAGAACTGCTTGACATAGAATTGTTGAGGCAGAGAGACTAGAACTGCTTGACATAGAATTGTTGAGGCAGAGAGACTAGAACTGCTTGACATAGATTTGTGGAGGCAGAGAGACTAGAACTGATTGACATAGAATTGTTGAGGCAGAGAGACTAGAACTGCTTGACATAGAATTGTTGAGGCAGAGAGACTAGAACTGCTTGACATAGATTTGTGGAGGCAGAGAGGCTAGAACTGCTTAACATAGTATTGTGGAGGCAGAGAGACTAGAACTGATTGACATAGAATTGTGGAGGCAGAGAGACTAGAACTGCTTAACATAGAATTGTGGAGGCAGAGAGACTAGAACTGATTGACATAGAATTGTGGAGGCAGAGAGACTAGAACTCCTTAACATAGAATTGTGGAGGCAGAGAGACTAGAACTGCTTAACATAGATTTGTAGAGGCAGAGAGGCTAGAACTGATTGACATAGAATTGTGGAGGCAGAGAGACTAGAACTGATTGACATAGAATTGTGGAGGCAGAGAGACTAGAACAGCTTAACATAGAATTGTGGAGGCAGAGAGGCTAGAACTGCTTAACATAGAATTGTGGAGGCTGAGAGACTAGAACTGCTTGACATAGAATTGTGGGGGCAGAGAGGCTAGAACTGATTGACATAGAATTGTGGGGGCAAAGAGGCTAGAACTGCTTGACATAGAATTGTGGAGGCAGAGAGACTAGAACTGCTAGACATAGAATTGTGGAGTCAGAGAGACTAGAACTGTTTGACATAGAATTGTGAAGGCAGAGAGGCTAGAACTGTTTGACATGGAATTGTGGAGGCAGAGAGACTAGAACTGTTTGACATAGAATTGTGGAGGCAGAGAGACTAGAACTGTTTGACATAGAATTGTGGAGGCAGAGAGGCTAGAACTGTTTGACATAGAATTGTGGAGGCAGAGATACTAGAACTGCTAGACATAGAATTATGGAGGCAGAGAGGCTAGAACTGTTTGACATAGAATTGTGGAGGCAGAGAGGCTAGAACTGTTTGACATAGAATTATGGAGGCAGAGAGGCTAGAACTGTTTGACATAGAATTATGGAGGCAGAGAGGCTAGAACTGTTTGATATAGAATTATGGAGGCAGAGAGGCTATTACTGATTGACATAGAATAGTAGGCTGAGAGGCTGGAACTGATTGATATAGAATTGTAGACAGAGAAGTTAGAACTGTTTGACATAGAATTGTAGGCTGAGAGGCTAGAACTGTTTGACATAGAATTGTAGACAGAGAAGTTAGAACTGTTTGACATAGAATTGTAGACAGAGAAGTTAGAACTGTTTGACATAGAATTGTAGACAGAGAAGTTAGAACTGTTTGACATAGAATTGTAGACAGAGAAGTTAGAACTGTTTGACATAGAATTGTAGACAGAGAAGTTAGAACTGTTTGACATAGAATTGTAGACAGAGAAGTTAGAACTGTTTGACATAGAATTGTAGACAGAGAAGTTAGAACTGTTTGACATAGAATTGTAGACAGAGAAGTTAGAACTGTTTGACATAGAATTGTAGACAGAGAAGTTAGAACTGTTTGACATAGAATTGTAGACAGAGAAGTTAGAACTGTTTGACATAGAATTGTAGACAGAGAGGTTAGAACTGTTTGACATAGAATTGTAGACAGAGAAGTTAGAACTGTTTGATATAGAATTGTACACAGAAAAACAAGAACTCGTTAATATAGAATTGTAGACAGAAAGACTAAAACTGGTTGATATAGAATTGTAGACAGAAAGACAAGAACTGCTTGATAGAAAATTGTGGAGGCAGAGAGACAAGAACTGCTTGACATAGAATTGTGGAGGCATAGAGGCTAGAACTGCTTGACATAGAATTGTTGAAGCTGAGAGACTAGAACTGCTTGACATAGAATTGTGGAGGCAGAGAGACTAGAACTGCTTGACATAGAATTGTTGAGGCAGAGAGACTAGAACTGCTTGACATAGAATTGTTGAGGCAGAGAGACTAGAACTGCTTGACATAGAATTGTGGAGGCAGAGAGGCTAGAACTGCTTGACATAGAATTGTTGAGGCAGAGAGACTAGAACTGCTTGACATAGAATTGTTGAGGCAGAGAGACTAGAACTGCTTGACATAGATTTGTGGAGGCAGAGAGACTAGAACTGATTGACATAGAATTGTGGAGGCAGAGAGACTAGAACTGCTTAACATAGAATTGTGGAGGCAGAGAGACTAGAACTGATTGACATAGAATTGTGGAGGCAGAGAGACTAGAACTCCTTAACATAGAATTGTGGAGGCAGAGAGACTAGAACTGCTTAACATAGATTTGTGGAGGCAGAGAGGCTAGAACTGATTGACATAGAATTGTGGAGGCAGAGAGACTAGAACTGATTGACATAGAATTGTGGAGGCAGAGAGACTAGAACAGCTTAACATAGAATTGTGGAGGCAGAGAGGCTAGAACTGCTTAACATAGAATTGTGGAGGCTGAGAGACTAGAACTGCTTGACATAGAATTGTGGGGGCAGAGAGGCTAGAACTGATTGACATAGAATTGTGGGGGCAAAGAGGCTAGAACTGCTTGACATAGAATTGTGGAGGCAGAGAGACTAGAACTGCTTGACATAGAATTATGGAGGCAGAGAGGCTAGAACTGTTTGACATGGATTTGTGGAGGTAGAGAGGCTAGAACTGATTGACATAGAATTGTGGAGGCAGAGAGGCTAGAACTGTTTGACATGGAATTGTGGAGGCAGAGAGGCTAAAACTGATTGACATAGAATTGTGGGGACAGAGAGGCTAGAACTGATTGACATAGAATTGTGGGGGCAGAGAGGCTAGAACTGATTGACATAGAATTGTTGAGGCAGAGAGTCTAGAACTGCTTGACATAGAATTGTGGGGACAGAGAGGCTAGAACTGATTGACATAGAATTGTGGGGGCAAAGAGTCTAGAACTGATTGACATAGAATTGTGGAGGCTTAGAGGCTAGAATTGCTTGACATAGAATTGTGGAGGCTGAGAGACTAGAACTGCTAGACATAGAATTGTGGAGTCAGAGAGACTAGAACTGTTTGACATAGAATTGTGAAGGCAGAGAGGCTAGAACTGTTTGACATGGAATTGTGGAGGCAGAGAGACTAGAACTGTTTGACATAGAATTGTGGAGGCAGAGAGACTAGAACTGTTTGACATAGAATTGTGGAGGCAGAGACGCTAGAACTGTTTGACATAGAATTGTGGAGGCAGAGATACTAGAACTGCTAGACATAGAATTATGGAGGCAGAGAGGCTAGAACTGTTTGACATAGAATTGTGGAGGCAGAGAGGCTAGAACTGTTTGACATAGAATTATGGAGGCAGAGAGGCTAGAACTGTTTGACATAGAATTATGGAGGCAGAGAGGCTAGAACTGTTTGATATAGAATTATGGAGGCAGAGAGGCTATTACTGATTGACATAGAATAGTAGGCTGAGAGGCTGGAACTGATTGATATAGAATTGTAGACAGAGAAGTTAGAACTGTTTGACATAGAATTGTAGGCTGAGAGGCTAGAACTGTTTGACATAGAATTGTAGACAGAGAAGTTAGAACTGTTTGACATAGAATTGTAGACAGAGAAGTTAGAACTGTTTGATATAGAATTGTAGGCTGAGAGGTTAGAACTGTTTGACATAGAATTGTAGACAGAGAAGTTAGAACTGTTTGACATAGAATTGTAGACAGAGAAGTTAGAACTGTTTGACATAGAATTGTAGACAGAGAAGTTAGAACTGTTTGACATAGAATTGTAGACAGAGAAGTTAGAACTGTTTGACATAGAATTGTAGACAGAGAAGTTAGAACTGTTTGACATAGAATTGTAGACAGAGAAGTTAGAACTGTTTGACATAGAATTGTAGACAGAGAAGTTAGAACTGTTTGACATAGAATTGTAGACAGAGAGGTTAGAACTGTTTGACATAGAATTGTAGACAGAGAAGTTAGAACTGTTTGATATAGAATTGTACACAGAAAAACAAGAACTCGTTAATATAGAATTGTAGACAGAAAGACTAAAACTGGTTGATATAGAATTGTAGACAGAAAGACAAGAACTGCTTGATAGAAAATTGTGGAGGCAGAGAGACAAGAACTGCTTGACATAGAATTGTGGAGGCATAGAGGCTAGAACTGCTTGACATAGAATTGTTGAAGCTGAGAGACTAGAACTGCTTGACATAGAATTGTTGAGGCAGAGAGACTAGAACTGCTTGACATAGAATTGTGGAGGCAGAGAGACTAGAACTGATTGACATAGATTTGTGGAGGCAGAGAGACTAGAACTGCTTGACATAGAATTGTTGAGGCAGAGAGACTAGAACTGCTTGACATAAAATTGTGGAGGCAGAGAGACTAGAACTGCTTGACATAGAATTGTTGAGGCAGAGAGACTAGAACTGCTTGACATAGAATTGTGGAGGCAGAGAGGCTAGAACTGCTTGACATAGAATTGTTGAGGCAGAGAGACTAGAACTGCTTGACATAGAATTGTTGAGGCAGAGAGACTAGAACTGCTTGACATAGATTTGTGGAGGCAGAGAGACTAGAACTGATTGACATAGAATTGTTGAGGCAGAGAGACTAGAACTGCTTGACATAGAATTGTTGAGGCAGAGAGACTAGAACTGCTTGACATAGAATTGTTGAGGCAGAGAGACTAGAACTGCTTGACATAGATTTGTGGAGGCAGAGAGACTAGAACTGCTTGACATAGATTTGTGGAGGCAGAGAGGCTAGAACTGCTTAACATAGATTTGTGGAGGCAGAGAGACTAGAACTGCTTGACATAGATTTGTGGAGGCAGAGAGGCTAGAACTGCTTAACATAGTATTGTGGAGGCAGAGAGACTAGAACTGATTGACATAGAATTGTGGAGGCAGAGAGACTAGAACTGCTTAACATAGAATTGTGGAGGCAGAGAGACTAGAACTGCTTGACATAGATTTGTGGAGGCAGAGAGGCTAGAACTGCTTAACATAGTATTGTGGAGGCAGAGAGACTAGAACTGATTGACATAGAATTGTGGAGGCAGAGAGACTAGAACTGCTTAACATAGAATTGTGGAGGCAGAGAGACTAGAACTGATTGACATAGAATTGTGGAGGCAGAGAGACTAGAACTCCTTAACATAGAATTGTGGAGGCAGAGAGACTAGAACTGCTTAACATAGATTTGTGGAGGCAGAGAGGCTAGAACTGATTGACATAGAATTGTGGAGGCAGAGAGACTAGAACTGATTGACATAGAATTGTGGAGGCAGAGAGACTAGAACAGCTTAACATAGAATTGTGGAGGCAGAGAGGCTAGAACTGCTTAACATAGAATTGTGGAGGCTGAGAGACTAGAACTGCTTGACATAGAATTGTGGGGGCAGAGAGGCTAGAACTGATTGACATAGAATTGTGGGGGCAAAGAGGCTAGAACTGATTGACATAGAATTGTGGGGGCAAAGAGGCTAGAACTGATTGACATAGAATTGTGGGGGCAGAGAGGCTAGAACTGATTGACATAGAATTGTGGGGGCAAAGAGGCTAGAACTGATTGACATAGAATTGTCGAGGCTTAGAGGCTAAAACTGTTTGACATAGAATTGTGGAGGCAAAGAGGCTAGAACTGATTGACATAGAATTGTGGGGGCAAAGAGGCTAGAACTGATTGACATAGAATTGTGGAGGCTTAGAGGCTAGAATTGCTTGACATAGAATTGTGGAGGCAGAGAGACTAGAACTGCTAGACATAGAATTGTGGGGTAGAGAGGCTAGAAATGCTTGACATAGAATTGTGGAGGCAGAGAGACTAGAACTGACTGTCATAGAATTATGGAGGCAGAGGGCCTAGAACTGCTTGACATAGAATTGTGGAGGCAGAGAGACTAGAACTGTTTGACATAGAATTGTAGAGGAAGAGAGGCTAGAACTGTTTGACATAGAATTATGGAGGCAGAGAGGCTAGAATTTCTTGACATAGAATTGTGGAGGCAGAGAGGCTAGTATTGCTTGACATAGAATTGTGGAGGGAGAGAGGCTAGAACTGCTTAACATAGAATTGTGGAGGGAGATGGGCTAGAACTGCTTAACATAGAATTGTGAAGGCAGAGAGGCTAGAATTTCTTGACATAGAATTGTGGAGGCAGAGAGGCTAGAATTGTTTGACATAGAATTGTGGAGGGAGAGACGCTAGAACTGCTTGACATAGAATTATGGAGGCAGAGAGGCTAGAACTGATTGACATAGAATTGTGGAGTCATAGAGGCTAGAACTGCTTGACAAAGAATTGTTGGGGCAGAGAGGCTAGAACTACTTGACATAGAATTGTGGAGGCAGAGTGACTAGAACTGCTTGACATAGAATTGTGGAAGCAGAGAGGCTAGAACTGCTTAACATAGATTTGTGGAAGCAGAGAGACTAGAACTGCTTGATGTAGAATTGTGGCGGTAGAGAGGCTAGAACTGCTTGACATAGAATTGTTGGGGCAGAGAGGCTAGAACTGCTTGACATAGAATTGTTGGGGCAGAGAGGCTAGAACTACTTGACATAGAATTGTGGAGGCAGAGTGACTAGAACTGCTTAACATAGAATTGTGGAGGCAGAGAGACTAGATTTGCTTAACATAGATTTGTGGAAGCAGAGAGACTAGAACTGCTTGACATAGAATTGTGGAGGCAGAGAGGCTAGAATTACTTGACATAGAATTGTGGAGGGAGAGAGGCTAGAATTTCTTGACATAGAATTGTGGAGGGAGAGAGGCTAGAATTGCTTGACATAGAATTGTGGAGGTAGAGAGGCTAGAATTTCTTGACATAGAATTGTGGAGGCAGAGAGACTAGAGCTGCTTGACATTTTTTTTTTCATTAACATCATTTTTACATTTCAAATAGCTCTACTGTGGTGTAGCAGAACAGACTGCTTTACATTTCAAATAGCTCTACTGTGGTGTATGAGAACAGACTGCTTTACATTTCAAGTAGCTCTATTGTGGTGTATGAGAACAGACTGCTTTACATTTCAAATAGCTCTACTGTGTTGTAGCAGAACAGACTGCTTTACATTTCAAATAGCTCTACTGTGGTGTATCATAACTGACTGCTTTACATTTCAAATAGCTCTACTGTGGTGTATCAGAACTGACTGCTTTACATTTCAAATAGCTCTACTGTGGTGTATAAGAACTGACTGCTTTACATTTCAAATAGCTCTACTGTGGTGTATAAGAACTGACTGCTTTACATTTCAAATAGCTCTACTGTGGTGTTATCGCTGATTATTTCTGTTACATACCATTTAGACACAACATATATGTCTGTGAGTAAAGAAAGAAGGGTAAAGGCATAAAAATGTGAAGTGGATGTAAAGCTCATAATCATCATGAAGAAAGCAGAAATAAATTATAAAGGTCTTGAAATCTAGATTTATAGAAGAATGGAAAGAATTAGATTGGCAGAGAAGAAAACAAATGAAATTTTGAAACTAAAATATCAATGACAAACAACTGTTCCACATACTTGCATTAATATTGATCACATTTAGATAATGTTAGGGAGGCCTAGATTTAGAATTAATGATATAAAACTTGTTGCTGAGACAAACATGAAAAGCCAAAACCATCCTAGCTCTGTGGAAATGACGTCAGTTACTGGTGGAATGATATAATATATAGTAACTCCAATAAATGTCATAATTCCATAAATAGTTGTATAATAGTCATAACCATATAATTTAAGAATTGAAAGAGGATAAACTATGTAGCTTCCACTCTGATGTGCTTGAAGCAATAAAGTCCAGACTAAGTAAAACCACTTGTCTACTAAAGGAGTAAAGTACCAGAAAGATGCAAGGATCAGGTGGACAGAAGACACAAAAATCAATACTGATTTTCCATTCAGTTTGTCAAGTGTAAAGCCCCACATTATCCTGCTCAGGCATGAAATGATACTTATCCCTACACCAATGTTGGCAAGAAAATAGTCATCAGATATATACAAAATACCATATTGTTTATATGAGTTATTTTCTACAACTAATCCAATTGCTATAAAAGATAAAGAGAATGTTAATAAATAAAAAGTCTTAGTACACAGTGCTTGTAGTGGTGTGAAACTGACACCAGTTGTTTGTTCAGTAGATGTAACTGAGTCATTCTTCTGGCCTGTCTTAATATTGTCAGACATCTTGTGTTGATGATCATCAGGAGTTTTTGACAGATCAACAGTTGCACCATATTGTTCTGTGGTCTCAATGTTGCTGCCAGTTCCATTCATCTTGGAAGTATCATTAAGTGAGCTTTTCCTAGTTGATGTTTTTGTAATTCTAAATTTAGCAAAATCAGGGTGATTTCTCATCAGTGGAAATGCTATAACATGACAGGCAGTCGTAAATCCACCAAGAACAAGGAAAACATACGGCACACGGTCTATAATCTCATCATGAGAAAAGTACCTACTTTCACCAACTTTAATATCTGGCTCTAAATTCTTTGGGTTGATATACAAGGTTGTAAGCAAGTTTAAGAATAGACTGCCTCCACCCGCAGCTGAAGATACAACAGCTGAACCAAGACCAACTCTCTTTTTAATCCATGTAGCAGCATACAGTAAGGTTATAGAGTAGCAAAATCCAAAACCTATACCTGTCATAACTCCTAATGTCAGGTGAAATGACCAAAAACTTGAACGTAGCGTTAGGAAGCTTGTGTATAGGCCCATGTTAAATAAGACTATCCCAACCAGGAGAGTTAAGCGAGGTCCAATTCTGTGAGTGATGAATCCTGCAACAATAATGCCTAATGTTGTCATTGATGTCCATATAGTTATAATCCATAGAGATCCAGTTGTGTGGTTTTCCCTTCCTGTTGTAGCAATATAGTAAGAGTCAATATATGTTATAATATTTCCATAGTAGAAAGACACATTTATAGGAATATCTATTAAAATACCACCAAGGATAACTCCTGCTACATGTAGAGTAGAAGCTAGTTTCTTGTTCATTTTCTAGTGTTCAAGTTAATATTTCATAAGCTGTCAGCTGCAGTATAAGTCCTTATATATTTGCCCTCAACAAAACAATAAAACTTAATGAGGAATGAAAAGCTTATTAATATTCAGCATGCTGGCTGTTTGTTACAATGTCAGATAGATGGTAGCCAGGGATATTATAATCTTGAAGGGAGATTTAAACTCAAAAGTAAGATCAGACAACAGAGGCTTCGAAGAGATCATGGAAAAACATGGACTTGGAGAAATGAATGAGAATGGAGAGATATTCGTGAACTTCTGTGCTCTTAATCAAATGAGCCTAGGGTAAGCAATACTCCAACATAAAAGAATACATAAAGTATCATCTTCTGCTAGCCAAACTTAAACTGAAAAGATATACTGCAACAGTGGATAGGCACTATTTCAATGTACAGTTTCTTAAAGAGCAAGGAATTAAAGATAAATTTACAGTTACAGCACCAAACAAATACCAAGTCCTCCAACAGCTAGAAAATACAATAGATCTAGAAGATCATTAAAACAGGTAAAGGAAGGAGACATGTGAAGAGACCCTGGGGAAAAAAGAATGCCAGAATAAGGCATGGATGACAGCAGAGACCCTGGATAAAATTACAGAAAGAAAGAATAAGAAAGCAGACATAAATAAAAGCAAAATGAGAAGTACTAATGCAAAGACACAGGAAGCTTCCACAGACATGAACAAGGACGTGAGAAGAAGCATTAAAATGTATAGGGAGTTAAGGCAAAGAAATGCAAATGAGTGCATAAAAATGCTAAGCTGCAGTAAAGCTGAAAATGAGGGAAAATTGAAAAAAATAGAAAAAATGGTATGGTAAAAGCTTTACGTGATCATTAGATGACAAAGATTTGAACCACGTTTTCGCTCCATAGGCCTTCAGCTGGAACAAATAAACAACATGCACACACACAGATATGTAAGTAAATAAAACTAATCCTACATAGCTAACTAGTAATGAAACATCCAAAACAAAATAATCAAAATTGGTTAAAGAAAAGAAAAATGAATGTAATTATACCCTCTGGTCAGGTGAAGGGTTCTAAAAATACATGAGTGGGGGGAACGCTTTCTAGGTTACCTCGACTGCAAAGACACTGACAATGTCTGAAAGTATCTAAGGGCCCATAAATACATGTATACACACACACAAATACGTGTATACATATATACACGTGCAAACAGATGTGCACATACTTATACATATCAACATACACATATATATACATACATATATATGCATACAAACAAGCACGCACATACATGCATATATGCATATATATATATATATATATATATATATATATATATATATATATATATATATACACACACACACCAATACCCATACATATGAACACATACATGCATGTGCACATCCATACGGGGACAATCATATATGTGTAGAAATGTGCGCATAATGCACACATAACCAGATTTTATGACTTATATTGGTGAGTCTGGCAGATGATTAGCGGAAAGATTTTGTGAACATCTGCGAGATGTTCAACAGAATACTGGCACTCCAGTGTCTTCCCATTTCAACTCCCCAGACCAAAAGAGCAAAGACGACATCCGTATCACTGGTATTGTCCTTTGTCACTCTGGCGACCGCAGCCGATTTGCTTTGGAGAATCGCCTCATAGTCCAATATTGTTCGCTGACCCCATGAGGCATGAATGTATCACACTCGTACACATAGTTTCCTTTCGGCTACTCTTTCTCTTTTGCACAGCCCTCTCTACTGCCCATGTTTAGGCTCTTTAGTCTATCTACTATGCCATGCTATTCATAGTTCTTCTCCACTATTCCCCATTGAGACACTTCGGTGTTGTCCTATACCCCTTTTTTCTGTACTACTTACCCCTCATATGTTTTTATTGTACCCCACTCTCAGACACCTCACTCTTTCCACCTTTTGAGTACCTGTTATTCTGCTGTTCTATTCTTCTCCTTTGTGTTTGCACACTGACCCCAGTGTGAACTCCTCTGGTTATGTGTGCATTATGTGCACATTTCTACACATATATGACTCTCCCCATATGGATGTGCACATGCACGTATGTGTTCATATGTATGGGTATTGGTGTGTGTATATATATATGCATGTATGCATGTGCTTGTTTGTATGCATATATATGTATGTGTATGTATATTTATATGTGTATGTTGATATGTATAAGTATGTCTGCTTGCACGTGTATATATGTATACACGCATCTGTGTGCGTGTATACATGTATTTATGGGCCCTTAGATACTTTCAGACATTGTCAGTGTCTTTGCAGTCGAGGTAACCTAGAAGCATTCCCCCACTTGTGTATTTTTAGAACCCTTCACCTGACCAGAGGGTATAATTACAGCTACACTCATGTGACCATTCCTTTCCCATTCTGACCATGGTCCACGACACAGGGAAGTCATTTTTTTTTCTCTAACCAATTTCGATTATTTTGTTATGGATGTTTCGTTACTAGTTAGCTATGTAGGATTAGTTTTATTTACTTACATATCTGTGTGTGCGTGTTGTTTGTTTGTTCCTGCTGAAGGCCTATTGAGCCGAAACGTGGTTCAAATATGTGTTGTCTACTAATCACGTAAAGCTTTTACCATACCATTTTTTCTATTTTTACCACCCCCAAACCCCATTAAAATGGATAAGAGGAAATATATAGATGAACTAGCTAATGAGACAGAGGAAACGGCAAATAAAGGAAATATGAAAGAACTGTACAGCAGCACAAAGAAATTAAGCTGAACATACAGACAGATCAATGCCTTTATTAAAGATAAGAAAGGAAATCTGCTTAGCAAAATATGGTAACAAATAAAGAGATGGAAAGAGCACTTTGAAGAATTCTTTAAAAGACCAGGCCCAATTAACCCTCCAGATATACTACCAACAAAAGAGTTACGCATTAACTGTAGAAAACCAAACAAGGAAGAAATAATGAAAGCCATCAATCTATTAATTAAAAAATGGTAAAACCACAGGACTAAATGAAATTCCTTCATAAGTTATCAAAGCAGATATTAACACCTCTACCAAGATGTTACATAATCTACTAGAAAAAATATGGGAAGGGGAAGAAATACTGAAAGACTGGAAAGAAGGTTATATGATCAAACTACCAAAGAAAGAAGCCAGTAGTGGGTAGTGATGCTTACTCCAAGGTATGGTGACAGCTTTACAAAAAAGGAAACACAAAAAAATACTGATGTTTCGGCCTATGGCAGTGATAGGAAAGTTTTGGAAATAAGGTCTGTTCCTGTTCCTCTTTTTACCCACTTATCACCTATGGCCCTTGGCTTTAGCAGTGGTGGCTGGTCACTTTTACAACCTCTTGTCCTTGGTCTCACCTGACTGCCCTCAGCCTTATCACCCCCTTAATCTTACACATGGCTGATTTTCCATGGGGCTTGACTGTACCAAACATTTGAAAATGATCTTCCAGGATGAACAAGCAGGTTTTAGGAAAAACAGAATATGTGCTGATCAAAGAACTATCTTATGTATAATAGTTGAGCAAAGCTTAGAACTACAGACCCCACTTTATATTGGATTCATAGGTTACGAAAAGGCATTTAATAGTTTAGACAGAGGAATACTTTGGAAGTTACTGAATCATAACAGAATCCCCGTAAAGTTTATTAACCTGATAAGAACAATGTATGAAGGAGTGAAATGTGGTGTTGTACACGATGGACAGCTTGCAGAAGCATTTGAAATAAGAACAGGAGTAAGGCAGTGATGCCTTCTATCTCCATTTCTCTTTCTACTGGCCATAGTTTGGATTATGAAAATAACTCAGAACAACAGAAATGAAATCCAGTGGTTACTGATCAAGCAACTTAATGACTTAGACTTTGCAGGTGAGATAGCTCTCCTTTTACATAACCATCAACAGGTGCAAGATAGAATGAGCATACTTGATGAGAGATAACAACAGATGGGGACTTATAATAAATAGAGATAACACCAAAATTATTAGAATTAATGCAGTTCACAATAACCAAATAACAATAGGAGAAATACCTCTATTAGATGTACAATCTTACACATATCTTGGCAGCAATGTATACAAAGAGGGAGGAACAGAATGATACCAAAATAAGGATATCAAAAGCAAGAGGACCATAGTTGCACTAAGAAACATATGGAAATCCAAAGAAATTATGTTAAATACAAAAGTAAAAATGTTCAACTCCAACGTTAAGTCAGTCCTATAATATGGCTGTATAAAAAATATAAAGAAAATATAAATGCTGAAAAAATATTTATGATTTAACAACTCTGAAATACATTAATTAGATAAGGGAAATGTCAAATTCACACATCACTGGAAGATTCACACTTAACTCTTTTCATACTGAAGCTTTTTATCAATGCAACGGAAGAGATTTCAGAGACAAAATTGTTCATGGTCTTAAGAATCAATCTACATATTTATATATATATATCTAACACATAACATATTACATGTGAATTTTTAGATAATTAAACAAGGTATTAGATTTCACCAATACCAAAATGATAAAGACATGTAAAAAGAATATGGTTTGATGACGGTTCACACTAATCAAATTGAGAGTAACGTACTGTGCGGCGAAACGGAAAGAGTTAGACTCCAGAATTAATTTGTCACTTTGGACTGAGCATCTGCCTTGGATATGTAAACTACTTAATAGCATCAAATTCAAACTTTTGTACATTTAGTCTTTTCAATTAAAACCTATTTTATTAGATATCAAATTAAAGAGGGAATACTGTACTACATGGAGAAAATGTTTGTAGAACATACTAATATTGAAATGAATATTTATAAAGTAATGAATGAGCCAAATGTGACTGGAGACACAGTGCTGGTACAGCAACAGAGCTGGAAGCTGTCAGCGATTCATTGCTGATGACTTGCGCCAAGATTGGTGAACCAGAACCATCCAGACCCTACTCCACATCTTTGTGGTGCCTCTAGCAACAGACTAACCAGTCTAGTCTGGCCAAGTGAGTAGGGATTGAGAGGAAAGACAACCTGGTACTCAAGAACACTATGCTGAAGATGGATCTGTTGGGCCAAAAGGTGCAAGTTTCAATTTTTACTGAAACAGCAACACAATGCATTTACACCTACTTAATATCTTTTTAAAAAATTCAGCTGCGTTCACTTTCATTGCCGCTTGGCCTTATGTCTTTTGGCGTGTGCTGTAGCTGCTGTGATGGGGACCACAACTGCTTTTCTTTGTTTTGATCCTTCAATAAAAAAATAAAAAAAAGTAAACTACCCCCATCACCCCAAGTGGCGTATAGGGAATATGGTGTTAGTGACCATAAATTTTACAGACCTTCGGCACATGATTTTTGGGGTAATGTGGTCGGTATTACGCCCATGCCGCTTTACTTTCCCAGAAAAATCTGGTACCCATTTAAGGCTGGGTGAACCCGGAAGCCGTCGGTTGGGATCGAACCCTACCTCTTATCCTTTGTAGACCAGTTCACTAACCACTGAGCTATAGCGGCTCCCATCCTTCAGTAAGATGAGATGTTAATTTGGATGATTCCACTAGCATGGGTGGTTGAGCAATTATGGATTTTAATTCGTTTGCAGTGATACCGAGGCCTTCATCTAACCATAACCATGTCTTTTACAATCTCACAAACAGAAAGGAAGAAAATTTATTCATTCCAAACAAAATGCTACAGAAAAATCATGAAGATACTTTAGATGATGAAACAAGAGCAATGAAGACATACTAAAAGATTTAAACATTAAAAGGAACTGGCTTATAAACATCATTCTACAGAGGAAATTTAAATACCATGGCCATGTAAAATGACACAGCAGGTTGGAAAGAACAGAAATGGATGGCATGGTTCCAGGGTGACACATCAGGGGCAGATCAAGAAGAAGGTGGCTTTAAGACATCAAGTAGACCTTGAAGATGACAACAGAGGAAGTGGGAGACCTGGCTAGAGACAGAGATTTTTTAAGATGGGCTGTGATGAATGCAACATGCAGCCTGATGATGATAAATGTCCTTTTAAGGGCGGTGACAAAGAGGGATAGCTTGCATTATTATATGTTGGTCTGTTTTTTTAAACTGTGCATCCAGCCATCACTAGCCAAGAACTCTAAATAGTTCCACATATGTTCCATTCTTGTTTAACTTCTAAACCATCTTCATCCCACTAATAACATTAGATTTTATGCTTTACCTATAAATACAACCAAACATTTTTTTTTCATGACAGTCTTGAGGTGAAAGCCATGGATTGGAAAGACTTTATACTTTTATACTTTATTGAAAGACTTGAGAAGGATAGTGTTAAAACAGAATGTATTTTTATGCATGCTGGATATGTTTTTTTTTAAATTTTTAAATTTTTGGACAACCTTTAGTCCTAACTTTCATCACAACAGTTGAAAAACTATAATGTATGAAGATAGGCATACATATATAAGGCTGCAGACAAGCTAATAATTGTAATGTATGACCTCATCATCAAGTACCATGCCTGCTGGCATAGGTGATTATGTCTCTCCGCAACTTTTGATCTCAACAGTTATGTTGTTGACCTTCTGCCAAGCCATTCTCTTAAGCTGTCTTGTGTCTTTTCCCTTTGCTTCTATTTCTTCGTCCCTCAATTTTCCCAGTTGTTACAAAATATTCCAGCTGTTCCCTTCTCATTAGATGACCAAAAAATGATGATTGTTTCTTCCTAATATTGGATATTAGCTCTCTTTTTGCTTTGGTCTTTTTCAAAATGTTT